>AYEL01029948.1:0-33119 GCA_000484575.1 Olivierus martensii
GAGAGAAGACAACTTGAGAGGATTACCATCATGGCTGGATTCAACTGGTCTTGCAAACTGCAGAACTTTATTGAAAATAAAGAACTCTTCGAGGCTCTATGGAACTTCCTTACCAAATCTGCCGCTCTTGAAATGCAATTCACCTCTAGCAGGAACTAACTCTGAACAATCACTCTTACATATGTGGACAACTTTTCTACTGTTCTTCTTTACTAGGTCATAACTATTGACTTTAGTTTTAGGGTAAGGTTTAATCCATCTTGACAAAGCGCTAAATTCTACAACAACAAACACTTCAACACCAACTTCTTACTCATCCAACTGCAGCCATGGAAATTTCAAGGCTTATCTTAAATGTTTTGTACTCGACAATGAAGACCTTTGTGACTGCTGAACTCAGTGTTCAGTGTTTTGAATTTCCTATTTTTTTAATTGTGACAAATTTCTTGATGAGAGAAGACAACTTGAGAGGATTACCATCATGGCTGAATTCAACTGGCCTTGCAAACTGCAGAACTTTATTGAAAATAAAGAACTCTTCGAGGCTCTATGGAACTTCCTTACCAAATCTGCCGCTCTTGAAATGCAATTCACCTCTAGCAGGAACTAACTCTGAACAATCACTCTTACATATGTGGACAACTTTTCTACTGTTCTTCTTTACTAGGTCATAACTATTGACTTTAGTTTTAGGGTAAGGTTTAATCCATCTTGACAAAGCCAAACTTCTGTAATCACCAATGTATTTAATGTAAACCTTTGTTTATTGACTAATAATCTTCCTGATGCAGGCATTCATGAACGTACCAAGCTGCTGGTTACCCTACCTCTTTTCTTCTAGTGTGCTGTCCACTCCTACAGATTGCTTTCTTTAAACTTTACTTAATAAAAATTTCTATTTCTTCTTTCCCTGTTGGGCTATACCTTGTTGTTCAGCCCTCTATTCCCGTGAGTTTGAATTTAAGTTTAGTTTAAATTGATATTGGTTTGTATTATAATAATTTATTCATATGTATATACGAGGGAGAGTCAACAATTATCTGGACTTTTCATAAAACACTTTATTTACTTCAAAAATACAGTATGATTTACTCATTATTTTTCAATATAGTCTCTCTACTTTGTAATGCACTTCGTTCAGTGGTCCACAAGCTTGTGTATTCCTGCCAAAAAGAAGATTTTTGGTTGGTTGCAAAGCCACTGATGCACCGCTTCCTGCACCTCTTTGTCTGAGGAAAATCGATGACCTTGCAAAGCGTCTTTCAGCAGCCCAAACAAATGAAAGTCTAACGGAGCAAGATCTGGACTGTAAGGTGGATGTTCCAACACCTCGAAACCCAATTTGTGGATGGTTTCAAGGGTGAGTTGAGCCGTGTGAGGGCAGGTGTTATCGTGCAACAGCAACACTTTCCGTGACAAAAGACCTCATTGTTTGCTGCGAATTGCTGGTTTGTTTGTTAGTCAACAATGCACAGTAATAATCTTTGTTGATGGTTTTCCCCTTCTCTATGTAATCTTCCAGTATAGGTCCTTTTGCCTCCCAAAACACGGTTAGCATAACCTTTCCCACCAATGCCGCAGTCTTGAATTTTTTCTTCACAGGTGATTTGGGGTGTTTCCACTCCATACTTATGTAATCTTCCAGTATAGATCCTTTTGCCTCCCAAAACACGGTTAGCATAACCTTTCCCGCCAATGCCGCAGTCTTGAATTTTTTCTTCACAGGTGATTTGGGGTGTTTCCACTCCATACTCTGGTGTTTTGATTCTGGCTCATAGTGAAGAGTCCTCGTTTCATCACAGGTCACTATTCTTTCCAAAAATAACTCACCTTTTCTGTTGTAACGGCCGAGTAAGCGTTGGCAGATCTCAAGACATCTTTGTGTTCTTCAGTGAGTTGTTGTGGCACCCATCGCAAACAAACTTTACGGAAGCCAAGTTCATCATGGATAATGGTATAGGCAGAACCATGACTGATGTTCAACGTAGACGCTATGTCATCGATAGTAACCTGCCTATTTGTCAAAACCATCAATTGAGCTTGTTCAATTTTGTCGGGACGTTGACGGGCGCCCTGCTCCTTCTTCTTGCGTCACAGCAGATTTTCCCCCCTCTATTGATTTTCATGCGTTTCAAAACACTAGGAGTGTCTCAGAAAAACTAAATCAATAATTTTATATTCAGTTTATTTATACATTATTGATTTAGTTTTTCTGACACACTCCTAGTGTTTTGAAACGCATGAAAATCAATAGAGGGGGAAAATCTGCTGTCAGATTTATATTACCTCTTGCAATGAAATGTTTGCAAAATGCAATTAATTGGTGATTTCTAAAACTAGCTCAACTGCTTACCAGCATTACAGTTACCAGTTTTACATTGCTTTATATTTTTAAACAAACTATTAAATTTCTGATATAGAAAAATTTTATATAGAAAAACTTCATTCTTACAGGAAGTCCCAACTTATGATGGGGTTGCTTTAAAATATTTTGGTCATAGTTCAAGCCCATCATAACTCAACACAATTTTTCATAAGTATAATGGTATAAATGGAGATTGTTCTCAATCACCAGAACTCAGAATATTTAATGTTTTTAAAAAGTAGAAGTGTGCAATAATGTTTGAATAAATGTCCCTGTACTGTGCTAACAGTCTACGATGAATTTCAGCCCCTTTCACTCCTTCTACCAAAGAAATCGTATCACTGCCCTTTGTTCCTTCTTCATGCAAACTGCTAGCAGAGCGGACATGTTTACGCTGCCACTGCCGGCTCACTTCTGCTGTGATGAAGGTCAAGTGAGGCACACTTCACCACAGTACTGCCTACTGTAAGCATGCATTCACGAAATGCAGTATAACTACTGCAAACGTGTTTTTTTTACGAAAGTCCAGATAATTGTTGACTCACCTACGTATTTAAAGTTTCAGTAAAAGTACTAATAATGCCTTAGAAGCTTTCAATAAAGTGATTAAACAAGAAGCTACATTTGTAAAGATCTAGAGAAAAAGGGGCAGAAGAATTAACAAAAAATGAATAATTAAACGAAATACAAAGTTTCCGTCTGTACGTACCTCATTCCGAAAATACATCTAAGGTGATCAGCGCCAAGTCAGAAAGTGACCTTTGAGTCAATGGCGTGCATGCGCCGGATCGAAGAACGTTGCAAAATTAATAATTATTTAAAAGTATTAACATCGTTTAACAGATATTAATACTCAGCTGCAGTTAAGAAAAATAAATAACTACGAAGATTATGATTATATGTTTTATTTCACTTGAATGTACAATCATCATTATGTAAATTAGTCATCTTATAAAAAGTGACCGACAGGAGGAGCGAAGGTGTGGTCTTCACCGATTGTCCGAAGGTGTGTCTCATCAGTGTTTCATCATTCCCTGTCCTGTGTCCTGTGCTTGTCGTCTTCATTAGTTTAGCAAAGTCCTGGGCTGAACTAACTTCATTAGTATTGTGGATTAACCGTTGGATCATCCAGTTTCTGTGTATAATCGACGAGGACAAAGAGCCGTTGAAAAGTATTCACCTTACAAGAGTCCTTGGAATTGTTCATCGGGAAGACCGTCATTAATAATCGTTTTTAAGGAAACTAACATTGTGTTAGTCAGACTAATCATTTTGTAAGTTTATTTATTGTGCTACTAATAAATTTCAATTGTTTTATAATGGAGCAGTTCATTTTCAACATTTCGTCATTGACCCATTGGTTGGAGAACAACGATATTATCGTTTGAATCGAAGCAGTTCTTTTTCAACATTTCGTCATTGACCCATTGGTTGGAGAACAACGATATTATCGTTTGAATCAGTGCTGAACCGAAGGCGGACGGGGCGTGGTGCCCGAACCTTTACACATTTAAGAGAATGATGGCAAATAACTCATTTCATAAATTTAATTTTTGAATACATTAAGCAATGGTCTGAAAATTATAGTAATGAGTTGAAGATATTTAAAACAGAACCAACTGTGACACTAGATGTTTGGACAAATGTCTACAATTGGTCTAAGATGAAAAATCAGATTAAATATCTCAGATTACTTCATCAATTACAA
This sequence comes from Olivierus martensii, assembly GCA_000484575.1. NCBI lineage: Eukaryota > Metazoa > Arthropoda > Arachnida > Scorpiones > Buthidae > Olivierus > Olivierus martensii. The sequence goes on from AYEL01029948.1 coordinate 4,074, forward strand.
CTACTTATATATTTCCTTCAAAAAAAGTTGAAACATTAAGAGATAAAAGCTGATTCATTTGAAACATTTGATAAATTTAAATTTAATTCATTTGGTAGCTATAATGTCATTTTTCCTAATGATGGCAATTTTTTGACTACACAGTGTGATTGTCCAGTATTTTTCAAAAAATATATCTGTAAACATACAGTGAGAATAGCTATTAGGCTGAAAAAGATTTTTACATTTCATGTAAATAAGCAAAATAGTAATTCTTGATGTAATAGCATTACCTATCTAACATAAATTAATAATAATTCCTTATATAAATACATGTAATAAAGAATGAAGCCAGGTATCAAATATTAAATTGAAGTTATAAATAATAAACTCAAGGGAAAAATAATATCCATGTGGCAGTTAACAAATTTAAATAGCAAATATTAAATCTAAATAACAAATATTAAATTGAAGTGATAGATATGAAATCCAAATTGCAAATATTAAATTGAAGTGATAATTTTTAAAACTAAGTAAAGATATGAAAGTGATAAAAATTTAATTAATATTAGAAGCACTACACAGCAGGTGCATAAAACTAATTTTTTATTGCTTGCGCCCGGCCCGGCGATCCTCGTCTTTCACCATCCGGCCCCCTCCACGGGTGTGGATACAGTCCATGGTTGGAACTGGTCCCCCCTTAGTAATCTCCCTGATTGGAAAGGAGCGTAATATATGAAAAAAAATAAACGATAATATAAGCAATAAAAATTGCCAATACACTGGAAGCTGGTAAGAAAATTTCACGATAGTGATAAAAAATCTCTAACGGCGAATTTTATACTTCCTCTACTGCCGAGAATATAATACTAGAGCTCAAGATTCAACCAAAACTTCCATACTTTTTTTTGTCAACAGATGATGCCACTTTCCACTCAGTAAGATTACTAAGTGGCGGGGCGAAACAAGCCCTTCCACAGGCTGCCCACCCCTGCGGAGGGGTCAGCCGGATTGTGGAGACAGGCTGCCCACCCCTGCGGAGGGGTCAGCCGGATTGTGGAGGACGGGGATCGACGGGCCGGGCCCGGATCCCATGATAAATATTTTCAAGGAGTGGGACCCGAGACTCGAACCCGGTTCCTCCAGAGTGGAAAGCCGAAACGTTTCCACACGCCAATCCGGCCGACAAAATTTCCATACTACAAGTAGAAGTAACATTACTTTAAGTTGTTGCGCAACTATATATACATTATATGCTTTGCTTTCAGTATAACTTTGGATTTTGAAGATCGCCTCCCGATTTTCAGGTCAAAACTCATAGGCCATCGATGTTACAAAATACAATATATAGGCATAAAATCACTTTCTGAATAATACACTTATCAATTAGTTCTGATTCTTCAGTTGAATCATTTCAACTACAAAATTTATTCACATGTATGTGTGTATATATATATATATATTGCATTTTTACGCCCCTTTCCACCAATCAGGAAGATTACTAAGGGTGCCAGTTCCAACCACGTGCTGTACCCACATCCGTGGAAGGGGCTGGATGATGAAGGACGGGAATTGCCAGGCAGAACCAGAGCAGCGAAAAAATTTTCCAGAAGATGCCAGACCCGGAACGCGAACCTAGGTCCTCCCGTGACATGCCAGTGCATTACTACTCACCATCGGCCGCCATATGTATATATATATACCCCATGTATATAGTATAGTCATACCCCGTTTAACGCGGGGGATATGTTCCAAAAAAACCCAAGCGCTAAACAAAACAGCGTTAAACGAGGTCATTTTAACACGTAAATAATGGGAAGAGGTGAAATAAGACAGTGAATAAAAAATGAACGTACCTTTTTTGTATTATATTAACATTTATTATTACTATTATATTACATAATTATAGACATTTTTTATTGCTAATATCGATCTGTATTCATAAATCATTCATGAAAATCAAAAATATTCGAGTAAATAATTTGTTTGTGATGAGGAAGTTCTTCCTCATTTGATACTTTTTGTTTTTTTTTGTTAAGAATCATCCAACAAAAAATCGTTTGGCTTTTCCTCTTAGTTCAACACGCAACTATCGATAGCGAGATATCGCATCCACGACACTTCGTCTTGCCTTTGAACATCTATCAAAATTTGGATCATTTTGTATAAACTGATTCATAATTTCCATAATAATGGTTTAACTTTAACTGTAAAATAACGTTGATGAATGAACATAAATATAAACTGTGACCGCAGCAGAATTTCATATGTATTGCACTGAACTGATATCAAACATATTGAGAGACGTATAGGAGTATCAAAGCAACAAATTAGTGCGATTTAGAATTTGTGAGTATAATGGTTTGAAAATTCACGCCAAAGTGAATCAATAAAATATATAGAATTTGAAAAAAACTGTGTTATATTGAAACAGTCTTAAGCGGGGTCTTACTTAATTAGTAATTATTTAACGATCAACAAGTTATCAATGATATCACGTTTTTTATAACACTTTCAATCATGTCAATTTAGTATGTTTAATTGTAAAATAACGTAGATGAACGATCATAAATATGAACTGTGATCGCAGCAGACTTTCGTATGTACTGCACTGAACTGAAAATGTCAATTTAGTTTTAGCTATTTCAGTTTGAAATTTTGAATTGTGACTGTATTTTAGTTATTTTTTGGTTTCTAACACACCCAGTGACTATGTTGCCGTTGTTGTGAGATTCTGTTTTAATTTTATTTTACTGTTTAATTTAATTTTTATTTTACCATGAGTTCAATTGCATTTGTGAAATCAGTGAGAAAAAACATAAAATAGAAAATGAAAATCAATTATATTAGTAGCGGTGCAAAAATGACTTTCTCATAACAAATCACATGGGTAAACTGATTTGTTTAACGAACGTTTTCCTAACTTTTATGATTATGGTCGGAAAGTAATATCAACGTTTGGTAGTACTTATTTGTGTGAAAGTTAATTTCTAATATGAAGATAGTTAAGAATCGATTCAGAACTTGCCTTTGAGATTCTTCTCATTTACATATTCTGCAGATAGCTACAACAGGAATGGATGTAAATATCCAGCTCTGGAAAATGCTGCTGCCCTCCCTCATTTATTACATTAAATAGGTACATACATATTTTTTAAATGTTTATATTTTATAACTTTTTGTCAACATGTTTATTGGATGCAATCTGGTAAATAAAATTTTGTAATAAGGTTTATTAATCTGGAAATAAAATTGGTTTCCAAAGGCATTATATTTATGCATTCTGTTTGTTGAGACAATAGCATAGTTTGTTGAGCCCCTCCATATCTCTAGTAAACATGGCTATGGCCTTCAGGTTCATTATAATTGGACAGCACTGATATAAACCATAAATAAAAATAGATCTGGTACAAACAAATAGAAATTAAATACAACAAACTAGCTTTATCTTGAACTTATTATTATTTTTATTAGATCTTAAACATATTAATTTAACTAAGAAACATATAACTACCAGCACTACAAAGCAGTCCAGGAACTATCTTTTAAAAATCTATAAAAATTATAAATATCAACTAAAAAATCTGTTGCATTTACCCCACCTTACTTAATCCAAGTTTATTGCTTTGAATTTTGTAAAGTTTTAGTTTGATTTTCTTATATTACTGTAAGATTGCAAATTCTCACTATTTGTTTACCTTTGTTTCTCTTGTTCCATTTTATCTTTCCTATGGCTTCTTTATTAGCATTTTCTGTTTTTTCCTTTTCTGCTAGATAATTTTCTTTTTCACTTTCTTCCTATTGTTTGAATATCTGATCAAAATATTTGCATGCTTCTTCTCTTAACTATGAATGCTTTTAAAAGGTATGTATTTCAAAATGCTCACAAACTACTCTTAACTTTACTGAAATTTGCACTGACACTTACCTTTCATTTCTAATTCAAAGTGTGAATTATTATTCAAATCTTTGTTGATTTAGCTTCCATGGGAAATAATAGAATCAAATCAAACATTCTTTTATAATTTTTCCATTTCTGATATCAATGGTAACATTTTAAAATATTTTGGCATTCATGAAATTATATCATAAATAGCAATGATATATTTATTAAGTTTCTATATTTTACAATACTTCTGTGTTTCAATTCCTAGATTATATATGTTTTATCAATTTTATTTTTTACTTTACTTTCAATTATATCATTTCAAATTTGCACCTTGGGTATATTTGGATTATGTAACCATATTTGATAAATAGGACTATTCCTTTTGAATCATTGTGAATAATAATGTAAATTTCTTATTGTAAATATTGAATAAAAGTAAACTAATTTTGAATAAACAATTTATCTTACTTATTTGGCTTATAGTTTATTTTTATTCATTGTGAATCACTTCTTTTCTTAGTGATACATTTGTTGCAATATATAGATACTTGAAATTATTCACTTATTAAAATTTTTCAATTAAAAAAATTAAATAATTTTTATAGTCAAATTCCAATTATATAATAGTGAGGATCACGGAAATATGAACTATATTCGCGATATATAAGAAAAATTTAATACATCAAACAAAGAAATTGTGAAAGAGAGAAAGCTAAAAACATCGAACAAAGATACTGTAAATGGGAGGAAGAACGTTAAGATTGAAAAGAAAGTATTTACCAAGTTACACTACCCAGCACAAAACTTCTTCTCCAGCATCATAAATCTCAAAAACGAAAAGGGATTATGTATCGTGGGCGAAGGATCATGCTTGTGCAAGTGTCCAGGGACTATCACAGTAGACCCCACCTGCAAAGGAAAAAATAAACAACAGTGAGGAATGCATCGAAGCCCGGGAATTTCGGGTGAGATGTGACGTTTTGGTCCTGACTCGGGGATGTTATAAAAAGGGGATCGACCATTCCATCAACAGAGATCCAGAGAGAGAGAGAGAGAACCCAGAAATAGAGAGAGAGGGAGAGAACCCGAGGGAGAATGAGAAAAGAATGGCTAGAAGAAAGAAGACGCAACAGTTTTCACTGCCGAAGTTTCACAACCGCTGTCCCATTCCTCCAGCTACACTGCACTAACAGGGTCAGATCCCATACACAAGAAGAAAGGCATTCCTCACTTTGTGTCATTAATTAATGACAAAATGACAAAATTACCATCTGAAGCTGGGCACCGTTAGAAGAAGACTGCCAAGAAATCAAAGATTGGACGACAATTATAAATAGGTCCCGTATGGACGAAGACTTCACTAAGAACTCTGAACTGTAAACGATAAGTGTTGCACTATAAAATTGTGTATTAATTCAAGACCTGCAAGGAATCTTCTGTTGTATAAGGTATTTATCCTCCCTTTATGGGATATGTTGTAATTCTCTCTCTCAAGAATAAAGATCCAAGGTATTAACCGTACGAGCTGTATTCCATTGTGTTCTTGAGCACCTCTCCATCCTTACACACAACTTTAACCCACATCATCATCCGCTAGGCAAACCCACCTATTTGTTGGTACCATTTCCAACGAGATCGACTGGTGTCAGATCCTGACATTGTCACACAAGGCTAAGGCCTGTAAAATATTATATCACGCCCTCTGGCCTCCCACATAATACAAAAATCTAAATAAATAAATGTTTATATCTAAAGTGGAATTTGAAACTAGAATTTAAAAACAAAACACTTATTTACCTAAATTTTGTTTATTAGGTTACAGTTAGGAAAGGAGTAGGATTCATTTGATTATACTTCAATTAATAAGATAAATGAGAATTTGCTAATCTCAGTTAAAAACAAACTATTCAATAAGTACATAAGTTGATGAAAGGCATTTATTATCTGCTAATGGTTTTAATCTCATTAGCTAAAGAATAAAAATTAAATATGTCTGATAAATATGTTCAATATACAATTGAATGAAACATTGTGCCTAAATTCAAATTTAAAAGTATTCAATAAAATATATTTTAGTTAAATCAAATTTAGTAAATTCAGACTAAATACTTTAGTAAATAAAAAAATTTCCAGCACTTTTATGAAAAATTTTCTAAGTCTGCATAAAAAAAATATATAAAATATAAATGTATTCTGTAAATCTATTTTCAAAGAAATTTTGCAAATATAAACTAAATATGTTTATGTGCGAATTATCTTCTTAATAAATCTTAATAATGATGATAATTGGTTTTAGACAAAATAGATTTTATGAGTATAAAAAAAATTACCACAATTTAAAAGGTATTATTTTTATTTATTTAAAATTTTGAAATTTGTCTTATTCAACACTAGTGAGAAAAATACAGGGACAAATTGATACAATAATTATTTAATTTTAGTACAATTATTTTTATCTTCAATAAATACCATACAATTGTATAAAATTTATAATATTCTAGTTTTTTTTCCCCCTCTATTATCGATGTGAAATCCATAGAAAAATTTTAAAAATATTATCAGAAAATTTGAGACAAGTAATCATCTTTTTTTAAAATTTTATATGAAGAAATAAATTGAATCAATTTGTAAATTAATCTGTGTAAAGTTTTTTAAATTTTAATAATTAATGTCAAAATTATTAAACATGAAAAATAATAAATTTTTAAAATAATATTTTATATGTAAAAATTGATACAGAATATTCCACAATATTGCATTGTTAATATATTAATGACAAACAAACTACATAAAAACTAAAAACATAATAAAACTATAAATTTTTCATTTTACATTTATTCAAAATGATTAAAGCAAATGCTTTATTGAAACTATAATAAAGTTCAAAATGATTAAAAAAATTATAAAAACTTCAAAGATAAATCTTATAAATATTTAACATAACACCTTACATATATAAGGTTATATTGCAATATGAAAATTTACAGTTTTTAAAATATCAAAAAGTATTATTTGCTTTATATCATGTGGAAAGAAATGAAGGGAAAGTTTTAAAATTGCAGTAGATAATTCAAAACAATTCTTTATGATATATGATACATTTTATATATATATTTAAAAGAACAAAACATACATTTACATAAATTATTATTAATATTTGTTTAAAATATTAATTTTTTCATTAGATCTTTCAGGTATTTATCCATAATCAAGAATACACAAAATAAAATGAAAACAAAAAAATCCTGCTCATAAGAAAAAAGAACACTCTCTTACAAACTGTGAGTCCCTGGGCGGCACTCCCTCGTTTTATGGCAAAATTATAATGTTATATTATATTATTATATTAATTCATAAAACTATAGAAAATTGTATAAATTGTATTAAAAACAAAAAGGAAATGAAGTCAATTAATGAAACTCCCCCCCCTCTAAATTGTTGTCCATATGAAAATTCAACCCGACCAGAGGAGGAGTCACACCCAGAACAATGGGACCATGAGAAAGAGGTAGGAATACAAAAAAGAGGAGAAGTCTCCAAGATCTGGAGGTAGAGAGATGAAGGAAAATAAGTCTCACAAAAAAAAAGGAGAAGAAAAATAAGAAATAAAAAGAAAAAAAAGGAAAATTAGAAGAAGTAAGGACTGAAACAGAAAGAAGGAAGATAAACAGAAGCAGTAAGAAAAATCCAGAGTCCAGTCTCCCACTTCTCCTTCCCGAGAAAACTCAACTCAACTCCTTCAGGTACGTACGGGTTAAACACAGCGCACCCCCCTATCTATAACTACAATTAACGACATCATATTTAAAGTGTCAGCTTCATTCCCTTTTAATGCATTTTTAGTGCAGTTTTATATAATAAACTTTTTGATTATAAAAAATGATATACCACCATCTTTCATGTGGTTTAATTCTGCCGGGTTCTGGACACCTTGTGCCACGGACCCACAACTATTCGATATCATTCACCCATAACAACAAAGATGTACCTTGGATTCCCGAGAAAACCCAACTCCACTCATATAAGGATATACAATGCTAGCTTTAATATAGACAACATAAACAGACATTCCACACATGCACATTATCCCAAAGAATTTAATTGCAAAATAATAAATAATGCAGCTGATTCAGATTAATCAAACAGTTCAATAAACTACGGTTAATAGACATTCTGCCACTTATAAAAAGTACTATTAAGTAGGAACTTCCACTTAGAAAACAAGAATTATATTTGAAAACAAGCACTAGTTTAAAGTGGAAACTAGAAGAAAGAATCCATAGCTATCAGGGATTCCCATTGTTCTTTGGAATGTTCTATGCGGAGGAGGTGGATGAGCTTGTTTTCAAATATAATTGTTACTTATAAAAAAAAATAAAAAACAGCATGGCACTAGGCAGAAAATATTTTTTTCTGCCTAGTATTGTGCTGTTTTTATTTCAATAAACTTTTCTTTATCTTCTTTATCCAGAATAAATCAAAACTTAAAAACACTACATTGTTAGAAAAATATTTAATAATTGCAGTAGGTCCTAGACTTATGCAGTTTTGACTTATCTGGTTTCAAAGCTACACAATGCCAAAAAATATATATTTTTTCCATAAAATATCAATGAAAATTTGCAAAGTCACGAATTTTAACGAATACCAGTAATATTAATTACAAACTAAACCTAACGGTTCTAACAACTCTGCAGTCCAGAGTTCGGCTGAGCTCAGGTCTTTAATTAATTTCTAAATTAAATATAATTAAATCCAAAACAATCTTTCAAAAGTAAACGTCTAACTGGCAAAACAAACGACTAGAAACTTACCACTAAAAGCAGCAAATAAGTGTTAGATCAAAAATAACGAACAATTTTAGAAACTTATACTAAGAAATTGAAGAAATTCTCAAAATAAATTAAATAATAAAAAATATAAATTTATTAGACTCAAAAACACTTACAAAAGTGTTAATTACCTTTATTTAAACTTTAATAAAGCACAATGAAATAAAACCACAAAACTTATGAAATAAAGCAAAATGAAAAAACCACAAAACTTATTTAATCCAATTCAGAGTAATAAAGCAACAATCAATTAAAAAACAAAACTTATTTAATCCAATTCAAATATCCAAAATTCAAGTTATTCACAAAAAATAAACCTTAAATACTACTTAATTTCTAATACCTCCTCCACCGATAAAAACTTCAAGCAATTTGTAGACCTTTACAGAAATTCAAATGTCACTCTACTAATTTCACTTTAGAACCACCACCTCGCTCAGTCGTTGGTTGCGTCGGCTTTTATATCAAGTGACGTACAGTCCCGTGTCACTTCAATTACATAAATAAACGTAACAAGTTTAAATATATTAGCCTACAGAGTTATCAATTCATGTTATCCTCTTTACAATTTAATTATATATGAACAAAACATCAATACGAGATCATTCTTACTTTCTCATATCAGATCAGTGGTAAAAGTATTTAGATTAGATTATTCTTATATCGGATCAGCGGTAAAACTTATTTAGATTAGATGATGACGTCATTATCTGAGAAAGCTCGTCTGGAAGACGGACGTCTGTCCGTAACACATGATTGCGAAATATTGAGATGAAGAATGTGGAAGTAAGTCAACTCTTAAACTAAAACGTAATATGTTAGATAATATTGAAACTAATGATAAATAATAAAAGAGCATAATAAAATAAAATAGGATAGGTCAGAGTTAACTTCCTCACAAATTCATTAATGATTATTTTTTCTCAAAAATAATTTTTATAGCTTTAAATTTTATTTGTGTTTAAATTATGCTCATAAATTTCATTTGGCCATTCTGTTTTCTAATGCACTCATTTGTGTATATCAAATTTAAACATTGTTGGACTTATGCCATTTTCAATTTACACAGAAAATTTTTTGGATGAATTAACTGCACAAGTTGAAGACCTACTGTGTTTCAATAAAAATACACAAAATGAGTAACAAATGGAGCTGGGGGAAAAAATTCTTCTAGAAAGTTAATGTTAGGTTTTTATTTTTGTTAGCCTTTGGTGTTTAATTCCAAACAAAAATACACCATTTTTATAACTACTGAAAACTTAATTTTTATTAAAAATAGTAATAACTTACAAACTGTGATGCATATATGTCATATAATGTAAATTTATTTCATTTTTTTCTTCTTCATTGCTATTAAGCATAATCAAATGAGAATATTTTCTATGTTACAGAATATCTTCAACTTCTGAACTTTTTCTGCAACATCTAAATTTTATACATCTTCTATTTCTCTCTTTAAAAAAGATCAGTACTCTTGATTTGTTTGATTTTTCTTAATAGATTTTTGTAAATTTCATAATATGGACTTAAGCATATTTGAATCATCCTTTTGAAGTTTGTGATCATTGAATAGATCATAAAATATGGGATTTTCCAATAGCTTTTTTGCATAATAAGCTAGCAAATTAATAGCAGGGATTCACAAAAAGGAATGGAAATGTTTAAAAATTATATCCATACAATTTAATAGTTCTTCCCACACAAAAACTTAAAACATTTTGATAAACTGTATATATTAATATACACAGTTTACCAAAATTCTCTATCATGTTAGAGCAAAATTTTGATATATAAATATCATGTTATGTGAGCATTGGCACAATTTTCCAATCATGCTAGAATGAAACTGTTATATATATTATATGGGATTTGACCATACAAAACAATATATACCATAGTTAACCCCTTAATGCCTGAATTTTGATATTAAGTTTAAAAAAGTTGAAAAAGGTAATTTTTTTACTCTTATTTTGTGTAGAAATCATACTAGATAATTGTTATTTGATTATGTGAGATATTTTTTATTTGCATTAGGCAATACTTCAAAAGAAAAAAGTCAGCACTTTCTGATAATTTATTATGGGTTTGTATCAAATAAGTAACATTAGGCAATACTTCAAAAGAAAAAAGTCAGCAATTTCTGATAATTTACAAAATAAACTATAGAGGGCACTATTATTCGGGTCATTCATTTCTTTGATATATATTACATATGACACAACAGTCAATTGGTAGAAAAAATAAATACATTAAAAGTAGTCAATTGGTAGAAAAAATAAATATATTAATAATAATAAGGGGTTAAAGGGGTTGTTATCATATATGATACTGTAGAATTAAGTGGATATATGTGGAAAAGATATAACAACTTGGGACAATTATGACTAAAAATAATATAGGTAGTGCCATTATATCTGGCATTTGAATGCAAGCTGATCAGAATTAAACCAACCATAGAATCTTGAATAAATTAATCCACACTGTATTACAGAGAGATAGGATTTTCTAATTGTGAATTTACTTCCCAGAAAGCTTTTAGGTCTTCTGGATTTCTTAATTAAGAATTCTTAATTAAGAAATCCAGAAGACCTAAAAGCTTCTGAATTTAAATCTATAATTAATTCAAATACCAATAATTTGGAAATTCTTAATTTTCCAATTTATTGGAATTTGAATTATTACAACATTTAAATAGATTTCTTTTACAGTGAAGAATGTCTAAACCTTCAAAGAAGATTTTGTACAGTCAAGAAAGAAAAATTATTTTTAATGAAGTAGAATTTTGCAGTAAATATTTTATTCTAAAAACAAGTGAATTTATATTCTTTCTCAATACAATTTCTATTTTTAATCAATTGTGATAACAGCTTTAATTTATAAAAATCTTATCACATTAGCTTTAATTTATAAACATTTTCGTAAAAATCTTATATTATGAGCCACTCTTATAAACCATCAACTCTGTTAATTCAAAACTGTCTTTAAATCTATAATCTAAGATGATACAAAATACTCACTCTTTTCCTATTAAAATCATCTTTACCATACTTGTGACTATTTTTGCACATCTGAATGCCAAACAGCATAGCATTATCTATATGTAATATGCATTTATCCAAACATTATTTTGTAGTTGTCTATAATCTATACTTAATGAGATTTTTATTATGACTATTAAAATTCTGATAATGAGAATTAGTCTACCATTAAATTTCTAGAGCCTATTTTATACTTAGACAAGATACATATCTAGAACATGCTTTGTCATATCTATAACTTAAAAGATCAAATTACTAAACTCTATAGTTTTAATTAATTAGTTATATTTTTATATTATTGTAAAATATCTTGGCACAATTTTCATTAATTTCAATATATTGAATATTGAAATATCAGTATTTAATTACAATAGGAATTTCTGCTGTCAAATAATGTTTTTGAAAAATATATTTATTAATTTAAATAACTTTAATATACAATAATTTGATTATTTTGAAAACTGTTATGAAGTCTTCATTATATTTTAAAATATAATATTTCAATGCATCAATATTAATTTCTATTATTTGCTCTTTGTACTCTGCTATTGAATTATATAAAATTATATTGATTGCTAAAACTAAGTAAAATAAAATTGCATAATACTTGATATAAAATTTACATTATAAAATTAAATTTTTATTAATGTGTTCCAAACCAAAATTAGTTAAAAATCAATGTTTCCTCCAACAGTAAAGTACAATGACCAAAGAAGTTTAATAATTTACAATAGTAAAAATATTAAATAAACTGTTTTAATAATATATTAATTTATAGTCATATAATTTCCTTCTATTCAGATTCAAAGGCCATCATATATTTAATTTGAATTTTCATTAAATTCTTAACAGAAAAAAAAATTATAAAAAAATGCAGAAACAATAAAAATATAAAGTTAAATTAAGGTAAAAATACTTTCTCAAGGAAAAACCTTATGCTAAATTTTACATCAAATATAAAAACTCTCAAATTCTATTATAGCAGAAATGATATTTTATCAACATTTAATCAAAACAAAATATTTTTGGTATACTTAAGATCATCCTCAATACACATTCCAGAACAAAAAACATTTTTAACAAATTGAAATCCAAAAATAATATAAATCAATCATAAAATACCATATTTATTCCATACTAACTTAATATTCAAAACAGTTAATCTCATAATGGATAACATTGTATAATACAATATAGCAATATTATAAACATATAAATAAAATATATGTTGCATTGAATCTGTTTAAGAAAAATATTTGTTAAAAGTTCTCTGTTCTGGATTGTATAAGCCAAAAATGTTTTGTTTAGATGAAATGTGAATAGAATATTGTTGTTGATCTATAAAGCTGCAGTAATGGCACTTGAAAGTTTTTGATGTTTAAGATAAAAATAATTTACAGATCATTCTTCTTCAAAAATTCTTTATTTTAGAAAAAAGTTAAGCACCTTTTCAATTTTATTTGTCCTAAATAATTTGAAAATATATGTGAACTAATAAACTAAAATCCTAATTGCTGATAATATTGAATAAACATAACTCGAAATAACAGCTTGTTTGTTTGTTTGTTTGTTTAGTAAGGATTACTGGCGCAAGAGCCACTTGGGCCATGCTGCACCAAACACTGGATTATGTTAAAATAACAGCACTCAACAACAATTGATAAACAATAATATGGTTAATGTAACATAGTTATATAAACCATATCTTCAGAATCAAGAATAAAATTAAAGGGAATACAGAGTTTTAGTTTGTTTTCAAATGTACATCACTTGAAAGAATACAAACTTTTAAAATTTAATATAAAAAATTATAAATTTCAATAAATAAACAAAATTAGTAATGTGCCTTAAATATTTTATATTTATTGAGTATATAATATCTAACAGGCAAATTTATGAATATTTACTGTCATATCTATTAAAATTAATAAAACTAAAATTAAATGGTCTGTATTCAATGGTTGATATTCAGTCAATTCACACAGATTCAGCTGAACCAGTTATTTTTTCTTCCATACTGGTTGTTATAATCAGTTATCAAATGTAGGTAGCATAAAAATTAAAAAAAAAAAAAAAAAAAATACACTTAATTCTGTTTTCACACGATAGATATGTTCCTGAGGAATGCGTGTAAAAAACACTGTATCTATGGGAAAATAGAAGATTGATTCCAGACCTAAAAATCACCAAAAATAATACAATAAACCATATGAAAAATCATGTTAGAATCTTATTATTTTTACATGCTTGCATTTTTTATATCATAAAGATTGCACATGTACATAAAAAAGTATTATATAAAGTAAATTATGGCACAATTGTCACCTAACCAAAGTATGGCAAAAGTGGTACAGATTGAAAGGGGGGCATAAACATTCAAAAAATCCCTAGTGAACCAGGTATCAAAGATTAAAGATTTATGAAATATAGAGGCGTATAGGCGGCATAAGTAGTGAAGCATGGAAATGGGATGTGTTGTGTTGCAGACTGCGGCAAAGCCAGGCACAACATCAAACCACATGCACCATTTGCAATCAACAGAACTTTGCAGCTCTATATTTCATAAACCTTTGACCTTTGGTCCCCTAGGGATTTTTGGGTGTTTCGGCCCCCTTTCAATCTGTACCACTTTCACCTTGCTTCTGTAGGGCAATTAAATTTTTAAAGTTTGTATTCTTTCATGTAATGTATATTCGAAATGAACTAAAACTCTGTATTCCTTTTAATTCTATTCTTGATGCTGATGATGGTTGTTTATACTACTGAAAACATTACATTAAATTAAGTTATTGTTTAACTGCTGTTGAGTGTTGTCATTATGAGTATTATGAACTATCATCAAACTATTTCAATTTTTTTTTTTATAACTTATGCAAAGTTATCTATTGATGAGTTAGATTTTGTTGTTATTCAATTGTATATAAAGTTTTTTAAACTTTATATAAAACAGAATTTCATTAATATGGATTTTGATATGATTAATTAAAAATAAACTATTTCATTGATCAGTCTAGACTTCCTTCAGACTAGATGACAAAATATCTCATATGTTCAAAATTGTCCTGAAATTATATTGGAAGTCATGGGGATGATTATAATTATCAGTGGCGCCGAGACGCGAGGTAAGTTGGACAAATTCCCAGGATCTGTAGCAGATTAAGGGGCCCTGGCCACTTCCTAACAATAAGAATTTTTTCTACTTTTTTAAGTAACTGCACACTATAAGATATATAGAATTAAAATTGTGTTATAAAAATGTAAGGTAAAGAAAAATCTTTGTATTCTAAACAGTTAAAAATAAGAATTATTATGATAATTAGATTTAAGCATTTCATTTAAACAGAGAAAGATATGACAGATCGACAGGACACACAACAACTTTTTAGAGGAATGGGATATATACAGTGGAATATATTTATAACAAAACAATTGGGATTGGAAAATTTTTTCGTTATAATCAATGTTTCGTTATAACTGACATGAAAAGAAAAATTTAAAGAAAAGTTGGGGGAGTTTCCCAAAATTAGTTCCATGAGCCTATGACGTTATTCTTCAAAAACATAATTAAAAAATAAAATTTGTCGAACCTCAATCTCCTCAAATTACATATACACTAGTATACTTTTTAAACAGAAATTAAAGTGAATAAAATTTTGAATAATCTATATGTAAAATATATGTAATATGTATGGTTTTGATATCTTCTTACAGAGGAGAAAAGTAAATATCAATATATATATATATATACATATATATAGGGCCCCAAATCGGATTCATACCGGGGCCCGGGATTTCTCTCGGCGCCCTGAGTTCTACTACTGATCTCATAATACTCTTATGGTTGGCAGCATTTATTATGCAAAGGTTACATCAGCCCGGATATAATCGTACGGCGACTACACGCAATTTTACAAAAGCTGTTCGAACTTCCGACCACTACATCAATGCAAACATAGTATCTTCGAACGAAACTCTGGAGTGTTCTCTGAAAAATCCCGGCATTCCATGTACCACGTCAAAAGCTACGCACCACACCACGTTAGATACATCATAAAACTTTCAGGTGTTATATCTTTTTAACAAAGCCCCAAATCAAAAAATGACTCTAAGAAGTTTTGCTTATAATTGCCTCCTCTATATGCGCTTTCATATTTTTCCCAACCTTTTGAATCACCCTGTATAAGATAGATAAAATATATTATAAAGTGAATCGGATTATTACATTCCTTAACTTGCTTTAATAAAACATCCTACATTCTATCTGAATACAATGAAATTGGAATAATATACAAATAGAAATTAATTTCCTTATAAAATTCCGATCAAATATTTAATCACTAATTAATTTTATATAATATTACATATATATTTCAAAAATGAATTTATTGATTAGTATTAATACTAAAACAATAAATTAATCCTTGAAAAAATTTTCAGCATGTTTCATTAATTACATCCATGTTTATTTCATTAATTTTTCTGTCATTTTTCAAATTTAAGATAATTTTTCAATTTTTAAGTTATGTAGCAAATGAATCTGATTTTACCTCATTGTGTACTCATTGCATTTTTATATGTAATATATTAGAAAACATGATTCCTTTAAGTATGCCTCTAGAAAGGGTTAGGGGTTAGTTATATTACGCCGCCATATCCTCATGATATATTCTGTATTTGGCGGCAGCCACTTATAGCGCCCATCACAGGATGGCTAATACCCATGATGTGGTCAACCGGATGGTTCAACGAACCGGGCCCGGACTCTCCTGATAAACTGGAGGTGTGGGACCCGGATTTGAACCCGGTCCAGGGTAGTAAGCCAAAGCTTTACGCGACCATCCGGCCGACCTCTAGAAAACGAAAATATTGCTTAAAACATTTTTAAATTAATGGATTTTTAATTTAATAATAGTGGATTTAAAGATTTATTATAACTGAAAGTGAAAATATATATTAAAAAATTACTTTAATAAAAAGATTCATCTGATAAGTAATAAAATCGGAAAAGGCAAAATAGTAAATTATCTGCGAGTGGAAGACGTGTCCCGGCTCTTACGGCAGCGCGGCGTCACATATATAACACACTTTTTAGATAACTATTCATCGACTGACAAGAATCTTTATACCAGATATTATGTTAATTGATCTCTATATCATATTTCGGAAAAGCATGTATATATTCATTAAAACAATCGTGCTATAAAAGTTACACCGTGCTGTCGGATGCAACGCGACGCGTCTTCCACCAGCAAGTAATCTATTATTTAGCGGTAAGAGTCGATAAAACGTGATTATCTTGATCGATTCCGGTAGCGTCGAGGCCGACATAGTTGAAGTAATCTATTATTTAGCGATAAGAGTCGATAAAACGTGATTATCTTGATCGATTCCGGTAGCGTCGAGGCCGACATAGTTTTAGAGTATACCTTTAACATTACAGAATTGTCAATTCGTATTTTATACATTAGTCGGTTGGCGGCGAATTTAATTCTCTAAATTATAATTTTTCTTCTGGTTTTTTCAAAATGTGAAATTAAAGTATAGAGATTGAAGATTTGCCTTCATACCGACTGATATTTAAAATTGAAAATCAGCAATTCTGTTGTGTTAAAGATTCATTCCAGAAAACATAATACAGGTAGGCCTCGATTAGTGCGAATAATTGGTTCCACGAATTTCTCGCACTATGGTTTCAAGCAAAATTCGCTTTATTGTTAAGTATTTTAGAAAAATTTAAATTTCCTTCTCTTTCAGAAGGAGGTGTAAGACGCAGCAAGTCATTACAAGCCTTACTATATTTTATTTGCAAGGATATGAGACTATTCAACATCGTTGAAGGCGAGGGATCACCCAATGTTGTTTACTGACAGCAGTGTTATACGATGTTGGTGGAATCGACCCTTCGATACGATGTCGAAGTCCAAATTGAGATGAAAATTAACTGATGAACCTTTACAAGTGGTGTTAAGAATACATTCAACCGACTTAGAATCAAGGATCAATATTATTATTAAAAGAAAACAACAACTGCACAAGTCACATACTGCAGATTGATGAATTTATTATTTTTGAAATGTATTTTAAACAGTTTGTAATAAAAAGTAATTATTGTCATAAATAAAGAACGATTATGTTATAAAATTAGCATAAATCTTTCCCTTGTGTCTAACTTTTTATCGATTTGAATGCATTTTTCCATAACACTTTTTTTGGTCCGCCAAATATTTTGGATTTTAAAATTTGGCCCACATAGGCAAAACTTTAGAAATCCCTGCCCTAAGAGATGCTTTCATGCGGATTTTTTCAAGCAAAGGTTTTAAAGCAAAATTCGCTTTATTGTTAAGTATTTTAGAAAATTTTAAATTTCCTTCTCTTTCAGAAGAAGGTGTAAGACGCAACAAGTTATTACAAACCTTACTATATTTTATTTGCAAGGATATGAGACTATTCAACATCGTTGAAGGCGAGGGATTTCTTAAACTTATGAAAGAAGTAGACCCAAATTTTAAGGTTCCCTCAGCTTCGTTTTTAAAAAAGAAATTAACCGAAAAATATGAAATGGCTGTTCAGTTGTTCCCCCTTCACTATATAGACATGCTAGTACCCCTTTTAGTAGTAGTACCCTGCGAACAGCTATTTTTAAAAGCGGTAATAATGATATGGTCACAGCATTCAATTATATCTGAAGTTTCATCAGCCATTACAATTGTCTTGTTTTTTTATCTTTTCTTTAATTTCATTTTTCGATCCTCCCGATCAAACCGGTACATATACTCTTTTCAAATGATCAGCACATTTGTAAATCTCCCGATCCTTCAATATATTTAGTGAAGTACTGGCGCACTCCTGGATCATCTAATTTTTCCAACGTTATAGTGGCTTTGAGAGAGAGACATCAACCGTGTCTTTGATAAATTCCGATTTATCATTGGTTATTTTCGTCTTAGCATTTATAATGATTGTGATCGTGGATTGGATTGACTCGTACTTGTAAAATGCTTGGAATTTGCCTTCCAGTGATTTACCGATTTCCGATGATGCTTTTCCACGTTATCTTTAATGAAACATTCCATTCAATAATTATAATTCCTGCACATTAAAATGTTAGCATCACTTATATACATTCCGTGAGCTTTGTATGCGGTTGCTCTCTCGCAAATATTAATTTTGGTATGCCCCATGGTGTTTTAAGACTAAAAAAATTTATACTACACTTATTAAATTTTTTAATGTTGATACTTACTTCAAAAAAAAACTTTAGGTACCACCCTATCGAAAAACACTAATAGAATAAATAAAACTTGTGACAACTACGCATATGTAACATTATATGAGCGTGGTTATCACAAGTTCCATTATAACAATAGCTATTGTCTATGTTACTTCGTGCATATATACGTGCAGTACCATAGACAATAGCTATTGTTATATACACTTATAGTAACATTTTTTTAAATTAACTAATTTTAGATTTATTTCTGATTTTAGCATCTATTCGCCTATTTTATGAATTTCGCATAAATTACCATCTATTGAGAAATTTAGCATCTATCGCAAAATGCTCCGAATACGTGTCTCTACTTATAGAAAAACTATTGTAGATCAGTTTACAATACATGGTTTTAGGCAAATAATCGACATATTTTTAAATAAGCCAAATATATTTATATTCTTCATATAAATCGTAATAATTTATCTTTAACTTGATCTGAAATCATTTCTACATGATTAATTACTAGAAAATAGTAAAAATATTTTTAATACTTAATTTTATCAGCAGTCTTTGCGACGTTTTTAATAGTAATATTTAAAAATTATCTAATATACAATATTAGATTGACACTACACGAATAGATATCAACGAAATAATCGCAATTTTTTAATAAAATATTAAATTTAAAAATATAAAATTTATCTTAATTAATAACGGAAAGCACTTTTAAGAAGAGCTCATATTAAAGTTTTTTTAAATCTGCTTTCCGTATTTAATGTTTGCAGAGTTTCATTTTACTCAAATCCGTTTGTTTGACAGCATCTAGTGATTTTAACAAAGGTATATCAAGTTTCCTAAAATTTTTTATGAAAATATAATTTATAAAAATTCCTAATTTATAACAAAAATAAAAGAAATTTATAATTGAAAATTTCACATTATTCTTTTATAAATAAACATAAGTTAGAGGACTTCAGCATAAAATAATATTAAAATTAGATTTATTTAAAATAAATCTTGCTTATTAGAATTCAGTAGTAGACGCATATATAAATACTGTATCAGAAAAAAATAAAATTTAATAAATTTATAATAAATTTTGTAAATGAAAAGTCGATAATAAATTAGTAAATTATTTTAATGATGAAATTTAACTTTTTTATTAGTTTTTATAAGTATTAGCCTTAATTTTCTTCAAATAAAGATTTATGAACCCAGATTCTCTTCTATTTTGATTTCCTGATGAATTCTTTTTCTTTTAAATCTATATTATTATAATTGTTAATTATAAATTTATCTAAACTAGTAAACCCGTTGCAGCTATCCCAGCAATAAAAGAATGTGTCCGTGATCGGTGAATGATTTTATAATTTAATGATTTCAAAATTTAATCTAATTATTAGACAAAATTTCTTTATTACTAAGAAAGTTTGTCTTATTAAAAAATATATTTCTTTATAAAAATTAATTATGAAATTGTCAGGATAATTGGAAAGAAGAAATTACAAATTATCTGAAACATTCGCTGATGATGATGCAATATATAACTGACCATGAGAAAACACATTTTTCTAAATAAACTTCAATTGAATTCAAAGATTTGTCTTGAATCTTAATTATTGTGATTCCATATGCTGATTTCACTGGGAACAACTTCGCCATTCAAATCGAAAATCATGACCACTTGAATTAAGAGTCATTCTGGGAATTAAAGCATATTTGCCAACTTGACACATTGATGGTCTCCTCCCAATCATTTCTCAATGATGAATTTAGTGTTGTTGGATAATCAGTCTGCTGTTGCCTCATTTCTTAGCAACATTAGAATTATTCTGCATTTTTTATCCAATTAATTAGGAGTAATTTCTGAAATTTCTATTCAATTTAATTTAAATACACCTCTGGGAATATAGGTTTCCGTCAGGGGTAATGACGTGTAGGCTCCTGGAAAAATTTATATGGGCTCCAAGTACTATAATTTTAAAGTTATAAGGTTATAGCCAGACGGATTAAAATTATTATTTATCAGTTTATTAATCTTCTGTGTTAGTTCCTACGGATACTCCTGAGGGACCAACTGGGATCCCATTTATTGTCCCGGATTGTCGAGGCGGAATTCTTACAAGCTATCTGATCTTACAGGACTCGAATTAAAACTGTGAGATTTTTGCATTTTAGAGGCGTGTCCTCTCTAATTGTTCTTTTGTCGGTTAGAACCTGTAGGCGATGTAAGCGGATTCCGCAGATAAGGATGGGAGAATGTCAGGTGATGTCGAAATGTCTTCAAGTCAATGAACCCAGCAGATAGGTCACGTGGTTTATATGTATCTTTTAGCTTTATATTTCAGTATAGTTTTGTTTGAGTAAATAAATAAGTAATAAAAATATAATATTCAACACATCGATGTTCCATACAAATAAAACTTAAATAAAACACTGAAATCATTCTATGATATCACTAAATGCTAATCCAATAAAGATATTTCAGAAAATGGATGTTTATATTAATCAAATAGATATTTTAATGATTTTCAAGTGTTTTTCATTTTATAACTATATTTTTGTAATGCATATATGTGCAAATGTTACCAGAGCTTCTTTAGCCGCCAATTAATAATGCTTAATTCAGCGTTTCCGTTTCCCGGGATGAGGACCCAGAGGTTGGATTTTGGAAATATGTGTTGGTGTTATGAAATCGTGTTATGTCGAGTGAAAATGTTTGTTATGCATTTGTGAATGCAACGATAGAATAGATAATTGTTCAATATGAAAATCTTCATGTAATTGTTGTTATTTTAAAATGTATTTTTGGATGTTCCGAAAATATCCTTTTGTACAATTTTCGGAATATCCGAAAACAATAGGATGGCCAAGAGCCTGCCATCCATGACGAAAGCGGAAAGTCGACCGGGTTCCTACAGCCATTTGTTGTTTCCTAGGTTCGTTCCGAGGAGTGAAGGATAACCATGAGCCTGCCGCCCAAGCGAAAGCAAAGTCGACCGGACTCCTATGGCGGTTTTTTTGTCAACAGATGACGCCACTTTCTATTCTGGAAGAATTCTATGTGGCGGAACGAAATAAGCCCATCCCTACGGAGGGTCAGCCGGATTGTGGAGGACAGGGATTGATAGGCTGGGACCGAACCCCATGATAAATATTTTCAAGGGGTAGGACCCGAGATTTGAACATCAGAATGGAAAACCAAAGTGTTTCCATGCGGCCAATCCAGCCGACCCCTATGGCCATTTGTTGTCTCCTCGGTTTGCTCCGAGCAGAGAACGATGGTCATGAGCCCCCCGCCCAGGTTAGAGCGGAAGGTTGAGGTCGGTCGTATGACTATTCGTCGGTAGATGGCAACGTGGAAAAGCTTGGCTTACCTCCCTGGAGAATCCGGGCCCCACACCGCCAGTTTTTCAGGAGTCCGGACCCAGCCGTTGAACTTCATTCTTCAACTATCCTGTTGACCCCATCACGGGTGTGGGCCAGTCTGTGATGGGCTCTATAAATGACAGTTTATCCTTCGTGCGATATGGCGGCTTACCAAAACCTAACCTAATCGTACGAGGCAGCCAGATGGCTAAATGGTAACGAGTTGGCATGCCACGCTGGAGGATCGAATTCGCGACCCGGGTCCGGCATCTTCTGAAAAGTTTTTTCGGAGTTCCGTTAACAATATTAAAAACAATAACAATACTCGTTATCTGAGTCATGTATTTCTGAATGAAATTTCATTGGTAAATATTACTTATTCCAAAATCGTAAAATTTTTAAATAGACACCAAATGCGAATGAAGTTTTCTCTTAAAATTTTTCTAATTCCGCTCAAAAAGGATTTATTTTTAGTCGAAATAAATCCTAATTTCAAAACTATAACAGGATTAATTAATGAATTTTTCTAATTCCGCTCAAAAATGATTTATTTTTAGTCGAAATAAATCCTAATTTCAAAACTATAACAGGATTAATTAATGATACATTTGAAATTAATTCTTATAAAAAAACTTGTTCGACGTTTATATTCGATTTTGGCTTCTTTCGTATATTTGTTTATGTTTTCTTTTATAAAGTTGTCATGGATATCTTAAATTTATTAATAGAAATATTTTTAATCATTCCTTTAAATAAGCATATATGATGAAGTCTTTTTTGACATTTGTTCGAATTAACTTTTAATTTTTACAGCGAATCTACAAGAATCTCGCTGTTTCATGTACAACATAAATTATAATACGGTTCGCGCATTTATAATTTATGTTATAGTAGTTAGTAGTAAAAGTTTGTTCTTTCTGATGGAATTTTTTTCAAAATATGCTCATTAAAAAAATAAATAAATAAAAATCGTTTAATTTTACAATTTAAGTTATTAAATTGAATTCCAAAATATCAGCATAAGATGGATTACTGAAATTAACACATGTTTATTATTATTAAATTTATATGAGGGATATGAAAAAGTAGAGCAGTTAGGAGTTGATCATGTTTAATGTTCTTGCCATACAAACAATGAAAACAGTCAGTGTGGAAGAATGGTATGCAGGGCTAAATTTATGCTTATTATTGCCCCCTAAGCTATAACATTTAAGAGCTTAGGAACACAATAAGCTAATGCACTTAATTTTTTTTTATGAAACATGAGATCTTTTGTAATGTATGGAGTCAAAGATATAGCTTATCTTGTTTATATATAAATTGGCCCTGATGGCATGAATAGATTGGATCCAGAATCTCCTAAAAAATAAGGAGTGGACCTGGGAATCGATACTGAATTCTTTAGATTACTTTTCCACATGGCAGCATGGTCATATGGAAAAGTAATCTAAAGAATTATATTTTGAAGATCCTAGGCTTAATTTTCTAAAAAAAAAAGTATGGTAGCCATAGTTACACACATACATTATCTTTTATTTAGATTGCTTTAATTTTCATTATTTTATCTCTAAAAAAATTTTCACTTTTTTCTTTACTTAAAATAAAAAATCTGAAACATTTCATTTCTGTATAAAAATTTATAACATTTACAATAAGGCACAAATAACAATATGATCTATATAATTTTTGACTAGTTGAGCAACACTAATATAATTCATGAAAGACTACTGACTAGATGATATTGCATAGAAAGCCTAAAAATACATTTCATGATCATACAAAATATCCAATAAAAAAAAGATATTGTACAAATAAGACTTCAACAGTCCACTCAATACTTTGCAAAGATTAAAAAATAGGCTTCGATAATAATTTTAAATATTTCTTTTATAAAAAAACATTATTTTTTAAACA
This sequence comes from Olivierus martensii, assembly GCA_000484575.1. Classification (NCBI taxonomy): domain Eukaryota; kingdom Metazoa; phylum Arthropoda; class Arachnida; order Scorpiones; family Buthidae; genus Olivierus; species Olivierus martensii. Next base: position 28,308 of record AYEL01029948.1, read on the forward strand.
ATAAGTGTATAAATTCTGTATAATCATAAGCACCAGAAATAGGATAACCTGTTTTGGGATCAACATAGGATTTCATGTGGGCCAAACAATAATCTGCTGCTTCTTTCCTGAGATTCTAAAATGATAATAGAGAAAATTAAAAATTTAATTAAGTTATATTTTAAGAATTTTCCTTTTAGTATTATTACTTACTGCATATAATTCTTCGGCAGTGATATATGGACGATCTGTAGTTATGGATCTAAATGCTTGTTGAACCTCTTCACTAGAACGTACATTTTCTGTTTCTCGAGATATCATAAATGCCATATACTCTTGAAGAGAAACATACCCATCTCTATGAGGGTCAACTATGTTTAAAATTGATTCAAATTCTGGTTCCTGTTGTCCTTCATCCACCATTGGTAAATCATAACCTAATGCTCGCAGACAACTTTTGAATTCAAAATGATTAAGACGACCAGTTCTGTTTTTATCAAAATGTCTGAAAAACAGATTTTTTTTTTAAATAAAACCTGCAAGATTTAAATAAATTTACTTATATTAATGAATCTATACTCACTTGAACATCATGCTGAATTCTCTCAGAGCATCTTCTGAGACACCACTCTGATTTCTAGAACAAATTGAAAAATTAAATATGAAAATAATTTTAATAAAACTTAAATTCAATTAAAAATTTCTTAATCTAAAATGATAAAAATATGATATAACAAAATCAATTAAAATAAAATTATCTAAACAGTATTAAACTGCTGTTTAATAGTTTTGAAATGTTAAAGAATGAAACAAGATCATTGATTCATTTGTTTAATTAAATACAGGTATTTCAAAATTCAAATTGTTAAGTCCTGAGCAAAAACAGAATAATTCAAAATAATGTAGAAACTGATCATTTAGCTGTAATAGAATATGAATAAATAATCAGATCTATGAATATTCTAATAAACTATGTGAAGTTTAATGTCCTCTCTTGATCCTCTTGATCATAATAGAAAAATTATTTTTAATTTTGAACCATTAATCTATTAATATGTTAAATGGTTGGTAACACACAGTTAATGTGTTATTATCACACTAAGAAATTAAAATTTGATTTTTGAAATACATAAGTTCAAATATAATGTATTTTATGAACTAACCGTGCTTGTATTTGTTGTTCTAAATTATGTTGCATTCTCATTCCTAACTGATCAAGTTGATCCCATTGCTGTGCTAATCCAACTGTACTGTGCTCTGTGTAACGATTATCCAAAATTAAATGTTCTCCTAAGATGGCACCTAATTCTTCTATTTTTTTTAGATCTGCTTTCTTTGCTTTTACCTCAATTAATTTTCTCTAAAAATTTAAAAAAATATATATACATATCAGATGATCTATGACAATTATAAAAATCATCAGTACTTCATTATTTTTTTTATTAAAACTTGTGCTTACAAAGAATCAACCCATTTCAATAATGATCTATTATATTCAAGAAAATAACTTTTGTTAAAGTAAAAATACTACAACTATTTAATTTTACAAAATATTAAATTTTTCACTATTTTTATTATTATACATGCAATAATAATAAAATGAAAATAATTTTACAAGTGATAATTATTAGCAATAATATATTTATATATCTTTGAACAAAACACTGAATTGGTTGGTTAGTTGATTTTTGTCACTAAATTTCAAAGACATATATGATAGCATTATTTCAGAATTTTCAGAGGTATGTGATAATATCCAGTATCAAACTGGCATCCTTCAGGTGGAAATTTAACATTCTTTAACATAAGTATCAGCTGATCCAAACATCTGGATTTTGTAATATTATTATCCATTATGATATATAATTAAAAAAAAAGAATATATCTTATTTATACAACCATATCTATCGATATACAGTAGTTATATCATCAAACTTTATATTGTTTTTATGTATTGTATATATTTGTACTGCTAATATAATACAGTATATATAAATATAAAATTCCAATTTTTTTGGAAGTTATTAATGTCTGAAATTACACTACCTTTAAATGATACAATTTCTATTTCTAGAACTTAGGTAGGATACAAAAAGCTTTATTACAGTTATTATATAATCACAGAAACGTTTTTGGTCTATTCAGCTCTCATCAGGTGTACATATATTATATAAATATACTATGAAATATATGTACAGCTGATGAGGTTGAATTGATCAAAAATGTTTCATTGATTATATAAATAATTGTAATAAAGCTTTTTGTATCTTACCTAAGTGATTGAAATAGAATTTTTTTTGGAAGTTATTTTTAATAAAGCAATTTCACATAAATGTTTTAATATAAATTATAAAATAAAAAATTTATTATTTTTTGGTTGCAATTAGTATTAGACTCGTAATTTAAATTTTCAGCCGATTTTAATATTGTTAGTATACTGTAATGGATTATACTTTTATAATTTATGTCCGACAACACGGTTTAGATCTGTGTGGATAATAATTGGCTGATTTCAATTTTGGTGTATATTTAATGTTATTTTGGTAGTATATTTGGTGTTATTTTGGTAGCAAACATAATACACCAATTTTTTTTGGTGTATTATGTTTGCTACTTGGTTGTGTCTGTGTAGGTAATCTGTTTGTGCAAGCAGCTTGCAACCCGACATAATGTGTTGAATCGTTTCGGGTGCTATGTGGCATTTCCTACAAGTGTCATTTGTCAATGTGCTGTCCTTCAGTATATATTTTCTGTAATTTTTTGTGTTTATTACCTGGTCTTGTATTGCTATTATAAATCCTTCTGTTTCTGTAAATAGATCCCCCCTGACTAACCAGCTGTTTGACGCTTTGGTGTCTATGAAGTGTTTCTGAAGGTCGTGTGGGTGTCTGCCATGGAGTTCCTTTCTACTCCAGGACGTTTTCTTTTCTTGTATGTGTGCAATATTGTCTATTGGGTTTGAAGTGTTGTTCTGTAGATTTAATGGTGTGATGTTTCTATCTGCCAAGACTATAGCTTTATGTAGTTGTGATGTATGTTGCTTTTTATGAAAGAACTCTCTCAAACTATAAATCTGTCTGTCGTGTAAATGTGGAATGTCAATAAGCCCACGTCCTCCTTCCTTGCGTGGGAGAGTAGTTCTTTCTATGGCAGATTTCGGGTGATGGTACTGGTGTTTTGTAAGTGCTGTTCGTGTTTTTCTTTGGAGTGATTCTAGTTCTGTTTGTGTCCACTGTATCACTCCAAAGGAATAAGTCAGAACTGGTATGGCGAATGTGTTGATGGCTTTCACTGTGTTTTTTCCATTCAGATGCGTTTTCAAAATGTTATTTAATCTGTTGGTGTACTGTTTTGATAGTGTTTGTTTAGTTTTCTTCTGTTCTGTGAGTCTGGCCTGCTGGAATCCCAAATACTTGTACACTTCACCCTCTTCCATGGATTCGATAGTGTCTCCATTTTCAAGAGTGAAGTCTCCTTTCTTTAGGACTCCCTTTTCTATGTGGATTGTTTTGCATTTGTCTAGACCAAACTCCATGCAGATGTCTTTTGAAAATGTGTGTGTGATTTGTAATAGCTGTTGTAATTGTGTTTGTGTTGAGGCATACAGCTTAATGTCGTCCATGTATAAAAGATGTGAGAGTGTGTAATGTGTTGTTCGGTTTTGTCTAATGTTGTAGCCACAATTCGATGTATTCAGTTTGTTGGAAAGTGGATTTAGGGCGAGGCAGAACCAAAGTGGGCTGAGGGAGTCACCCTGAAAAATACCACGTCTAATGTGTATGGGTTCTGTGGCTACGTGATTGTTATTTATAGTGACATGTAGTGTTGTTCTCCAGTGTTGTATTATGTTTTGTAGGAATGTGATGTATGTAGTATTGATTTTATAAAGTTGTAATGTTTGTATGAGCCATGAATGTGGTACACTGTCAAATGCCTTTTTGTAATCTATGTATGCTGCGTGTAAGTGTCTGTGTTGTCTGTGTACTTGTTTGAGTATTGTTGTGTCGATGATCAGCTGCTCTTTGCACCCCATGTGACTTCTACGGCAACCTTTCTGTTGTTCTGTGAGAATGTTGTTTTCTTCGATGTGTGTGTATATTTTGTTGGTGATACATGAGGTTAAAATTTTGTATAGTGTTGGTAGGCATGTGATTGGTCTGTACTGTGATGGGTTTCCAGTGTTTGTGCTCTTGGGTTTCATGAAAGTGATGCCTTGTGTAAGAAAGGGAGGTGTGTCTTTTTGGTTTGTGTATGAGATGTGTGAGATGTTTGGCCAGTAAGTCATGAAGACAGGTAAAATGTTTGTACCAGAAATTCTGAATGCCATCTACACCAGGAGCTTTCCAGTTGTGTGTGTGTCTTATTGTGTTTGTGAGTTTTTCTGTGGTAATGGCAGTATAGGACATTTCTGGTACATTTAATATGCATGTCTCCTCTTCTGCAATCCAGCTGGCTCTCTGGTTGTGTATAACTGGCATTGCCCACAGGGCAGACCAGAAGCTAGTGAGTGATTGTTGTGTTGGTATTTCTCTGTTTTGTGCTTGTCTAGGATCTTTAGTGTTTATGTTTCTGTAGAATGTCTTTTTGTTGTTTGTGAATAATGTGTTGTCTTGTTTACAATGGAGCTTGGTTTTGTATCATTGGAGGTGTTGCATGGAGTTTGGTTTTCAGGCGTTTGATTTGGTTGTAAGTTTCAGGCGTTGTGATTTGGTTGTAAGTTTCTGTTTTAGTGTGTCTATGTATTCTTTAATGTGTATGTTGTGGTTTTCATGGTGTGTGTGTGTGTGTGTGTGTGTGTGTGTGTGTGTGTGTGTGTGTGTGTGTGTGTGTGTG
>AYEL01029949.1:0-33088 GCA_000484575.1 Olivierus martensii
TTGTGGTCTCTGGCTGTGTTACCTGGGAAACACAATGACTGGTTGGGCTCTGATGTGGTGACCCGTTCCCTACTCTGGGTATATGTATTGCAGTAGCCAGACTTGTTGGTGCTGCTTTCGCCACCAGTGACCAAGGGAGACTGTAGTAGACTTTCCGAACGTGAGCCTCTGCCTAACTCACAGACTCTCAGGATCTTGTTAACCCAGGAGATGTCCAAGCCGGTATGCTTTCGTTTTCTGCTTTGTGCCATTGCATATAAACAAAACACCACCAAAGTGGGGACTCCTGCTAGCATTTGGTTGAGCATAATGGAATAGCCTTCTCACCCTGGGTGACCCTACTAGAAATATAATTTCTGACGTGCATCAACCATTCCGCCCACGTACACCCCTCCGCCACTTTGAGGCAGCATAGCAGGATTCAGGAGGGGTTCTTGTTATTATTGTTGTTGTTGTTGTTATTGTTGTTATTATTATTATTATTATTATTATTATTATTATTATTATTATTAATTTTGGAAATTTTAAAAGTACTATTTTTCAACATAATTTAATTCAAATGACATACTTCTGTTTATCAGATGATTTCTTACTTCTTAATTATATGGATTCTTAATTTTCATATATTTTAACAATTAACTGTTCATAAAATCTATGTCAATTAAGATAAGAATGATTAATTGTTATTAATCTGAAATAATTATAGTGTATTTGCTGCTAATTATTAGATAGAAGAAACTCATCAACCACAGCATTTACTTTCAAATCCAATGTTAATTCACATTAAATCTTATCAATTTAGAAGTTATAAATAACAGACATATTCTTTAGTTTACAAATATCAGTATATCTGATAAATCTTGGTATCATGTTATCATGATTTCTTTTCTCAAATTTTTGATAATTCCAGTTGTTTAGTCAATATATTTGATTGTATATGCATGGTGCCGGTGCTAAGTTATTTTGTGCCCTAGGCAAAGTTTACAAGTATGCCCCTTATTTCACAAGTTGGATATTTTTTAAAATGAAAATTTAAGTATAAAAATAAAAATTACTTTGGCATGATTTATTAATAATACACAAAGCAATATACAATATGTATAATGCATGAAAATCAAATTTTAATTTTTCTTTCCTTTAATTTTGCAAAATTTACTACCAGTTCATTTAAATCTAGTGTAGAAGTAGCTTGTGTTTGATTGAAATTGTTGCCAAATCTGTTATTCTATTTTGGGGGATTATTGAGTGCAAGTATATTTTAACAAGTTTTAACTTTGAGAAATTACTTTCTCTACTTGCTTCTGAAACTAGAAGTATCAAGAAAATTCTTAGTGCACAAAAATATTGGGTATGCAGTCAACAAGCTTTTGCTGTACTATAAAGAATAATACATCTTTTGGTGGCATGAATTTTGGAAATCTTCCAGTTATTGCTTGAAGTTCACTACAGAGATCCTCAGCATCAATATCTATATTAGCATTATGAGTCAAAACATTTTCAAAATTTTTGTAATTCTTCTGAAAACAGAACCTTTTTTATTTTCTTTTTTTAATTAATTTGAGAATTCTCTGTTATAATTCTTTTGCAAAAAAAAAGTTATAAAATACTGAAATTTAATATTAATTAATTTCAGAATTCTCTGTTATAATTCTTTTGCAAAAAAAAAGTTATAAAATACTGAAATTTAATATTTTAAAATGTTAGCATTTTAAAATATTTATTTTAACTGAATTTTAAATAGTGGTAAATTCAAATCATTTAGGTAAAGAACAAAAAAGAACCAAGGATTAAATAGTAAAATAGTGTGATGTGTGAGGGATAAAGAAAAAGAATCAATACCTAAATCATATAGAACTATTTAATTTTGATATTTTACTAAAGTAAGAATAAAGTAAAGTATAGCTTGACGTTTTGCACCCCTTTATGGCTTGCACCCTAGGTGGTTGTCTAGTTTGCCTAAATGGTAGCACCAGCCCTGTATATACATATATATTTACATATACACAATGTTCTTGAAATTAAATTAGCAACAAGATAGTGCAAAAAAAAAAGTCATTCTATTTATTTTGGCACACTTAACTTTAATGAATTTATTTAGTGTTCTTTTGTGTTCTTCAAGATGCCTAGCAGGAGTTGACAACCTTAACTACAGATATTACTTATATTAAAATTATTCAAACTTTATTGAATTGAACTTTCAAATAGTATGTATTTATTAAATACTGTACAGTTATTCTGAGTAAGGAATGATCAAAATCAGAAAGACTGAATATCTTGCATATTCAACTTCAGTTTCATTAAAATATGTTAATAACTTAAAATTTAAGTTTAACAGATTTGTATAATAAATTTATAATTTTATCTATTAAAATCTGCCTAGAATTTGATAATATGAAAAATAATCAACAATCATTCATCAATGATAGTACAAATATAGAATGTTAATTTGTAGTTCAATTTTAAAAAATATGTTTTAATGTTAATTAAATGAATTTTCTGCCAATATAGAGCTTGTTGTTTCATTAATTTAGTAAAGAATTTAGTGGCTAGATTATATAAACTACTACAGTATTCTATTACCTTATCATATTTACCCATTAGCATATGAATTAAGTAAATATGATAAAGATATGATGGATAAATATTACTAATAGTGCACTTTATTTGCAAATAATTGAAATGTAAAACTGTCCTATATTAAGCTTATATGTTTTACTAGTACAATTAAAAAATTTTTGGATTGGCTATCACGTGGTGACACACTATACAGTGAATCCCAATGTACATGATACTGTCATCAAGCCACAAGTGTTAACATTGTACAGCCAACATCATTAGATTTGCAGTTATTTGACAGAGAGGACAATTTATATGAGTCAGTACATGGAGCTAGTGGCAGAAACTTTTTCTACCATCCCTGAAGTGTGTACATAAAGCACATAAATTTTTTCCTACTTCTGAACTTGGGGTGTATAAACTTCTTTGTGATAAGCAATGTAAAGAAGATGGAGTTTAAAAATCTATGAAGTGTTTCTGCCATTTAAACAGAGCACTACACCGTACAGTGTATACCTCATACATATGCCATAGCAATTCCAATGTTTCATATGCAGCTTTGCTTAATTTCTGGCAAAACTTTATGTTGGCACATTGTTCAAACTTGGACTTTTCTCTGTTCATCACTAGTTATGTGCACTAACTCATAAACTGCTCTCATTGCCAAACAATTGCAAATCTAATGATGTCCTACCTGCTATATAGTGTTAACTCCTGTGTGGCCTGATGACAGTATTATGTACATTGAGATTTGCTGTCTAGTGTCACCACATGATGGCCAGTCCATTCCAAATTTTGACTGTACTGGTATATTATTTTATATTAAATTTGGGTATTATATTCATTTAAGAGTAAAATAAGTTTTAACTCCTTCAGGTCTCATTATTAGGAAAATACAGGTTAGAACAGAATAATCATCTTTCACTAAACTCACTTGTCAAATGATTTCATCTAATATGTATAATGATATTACTGATCCAAATGAAGATCTCATAAAGCTGAGTTAATGATTAATTTCTTTTCAATGAATTATTAATGGAAAATTATTATAATAAATTGTAAAAAAGCTATCATGAAATGTGAATATATATATGTGTATATGTTACCGGCAAAGTATGAAATGCAGGCATTCTATAGAATGCCTAGGCAATATATAGAATGCCTGGCGTTTTTAGGCAAAGTATGAAACGATTAATATTACACATACTTTGCCTAAATAGCATTTGTCATTCTATATAATGCCTAGGCATTATATAGAATGACAAATGCTATTTAGGCAAAGTATAAAATACTCCCGCTCAGTGCCAGATCTAAGCCTATTGAACAGATTGCACCAATCTGGCCCCCGTTCAGGCAAAATGAAATCATGAAAAGACTAATAAACAAAAAATAATCGTTTAGATTTACTATTATGGCCGGACTTTTATACTCTAGCCTTCGAACATCTAATTTTTGCAGATCCGCAAAAAGAAAAATTGAATGTAAATGAATCGATTTTATTTTATCTCTTGAAACATGTTGGGAAAAAATTTCTATTTAAATTAATTAACACTACTTTTGCAGAATCCAATGTATTCTTATTTAATATTCTGAAAATATTTATTTAGAATAATTAATACTACTTTTGTAGAATCCAATATATTCTGAAAATATTTTCTGAATATTCAACTAAATTAACGGTAGGTGAATCTTTTTTTTTTTTTTTTTTCTAATTCGTGTTAAATCAAAATCGTGTAAAAACAGAACTGGGTGTATTTACATTTCATCAATGTTTTTAAAACTTATTTTCTTTTTAATTTTGCAATGAACAGATAGAGTGGATCGGGGGAAGATGCTTATTTTTCTCTAATTCTTTAATATTTAAACAGGTGGCGATAAAAGGTGATTTATTATAACCTCCTATAAGACCGCCAAAAATATAGATGATGGCTATTATCAGGGGAATTTCAAGAATAACAAGTGAGTATTTTTTAAATTATATGGTATTCAACAAGTAAATCATTAATTCTGTTCTTACCAGAAATGATATCGAAGGTTCTACTGTTATTATTGATAATTAATGAAGATATAGCCCATCGCAATAATTAGTTTAAAAACATTTTAAGGTAAATCATTCAAAAAACTTCATAAATAAAATCAACTAATAACCTTCTATTATTCATTTAAACTGTGAAACTTATTTCGATATTTTCTGGCAACATTTATATATAGTAAGCATGCTTAATTCTAATTAAGAAAACTTTACCTGCCGTTAGTTTATTTGAGTACTCAGAAAATATTTTCAGAATATTAAATAAGAATACATTGAATTCTGCAAAAGTAATGTTAATTAATTTAAATAGAAAATTTTTTCCACATGTTCGAAGAGATAAGATAAAATCGATTCATTTACATTCAGTTTTTCTAAAAAAATTTTTTCTTTTTGCAGATCTACAAAAATTAGATGTTCGAAGGCTGGGGCCAGCCATAATAGTAAATCTAAACAATTATTCTTCATTTATTAGGTCTTTTCATGATTTCATTTTGCCTCAATGCAGGGCCAGATTGGTGCAATCGGTCCAATCGTCTTAGATCCAGCACTGAGTGGGAATATTTTATACTTTGCCTAAATAGTATTTGTCATTCTATATAATGCCTAGGTATTACATACAATGCCTAAGCAAAGTATATGCAATATTAATTGTTTCATATTTTGCCTAAAAACGCCAGGCATTCTATATATTGCCTAGGCATTCTATAGAATGCCTGCATTTCATACTTTTCCAGTAACATATATATAAGATCTTTTACTATAAAGTCTAAATAAAAAGAAATGAAAAGCCCATTCAATAAAATAAACAGTTTAATCAAAAATGTTTTTGGATAGCCATGTAGCCAGCCTCAGTTAATATATATGTAAATTAATAAATAATAATTGCACAATATTTTATGGTAATGAACTAACACCGAGAAATTCTATTTAAACCTGATGATGAAATGGAAGTTTTAGAGTGAGACTCAGATTGAGCATAGTTGTTGATGAATTATTATTAACTCTCTCTGTGAAGTTGACTAATTTGATTTACTTCCAATTCTGAAAGAGCAAAGTATTAAATTAATTATTTATTTATTAAATTTAATATTTTTCTGGACTAATAGAATCACATCAATTGATTTATTTGGAGATTAAAATAAAATTATTATTACTAACTTGTTTTGGCATTATTTTCTTGTTAAAAATAAATTGCTGCTTGTTAAAAAAATAAAGCAATTTAACAGTGAATTGTGTTATCTTTTTGTAATTAACTTTATTAACTTTCCTGTTTGGCTAATTTATTTATTAGTTTAAATTGCTAATATATTATTAATTTATTATATTATTTAATCCTCATAATTTTCTAAGTGGCAGAAGGCTAAGCTATTAAAAGATATTGATGTGTCAAAGCAAAGTAAGCTCATTGCGAATATAATGATTTATAAAAGAAAATCAAGAAATATTAACATAATAAGTTAGATCTATTGACAGATTAGTTTAAGACTATTAATTAGTTTTATTAGTTAGTTTAAGACAGACTGATTAGATCTATTGACAATTAGTGAAGAAAGGAAGAACTGGAAGTGGTGCTTTAAAATAACTAAACTATAGAAATTAATTGTGCTAGAAAGGAGCTATTTGTTAGACTTTTGTAGTTTAAAAATATAATTAACAGCACTAAGGCAGGAAAATTATACATAATAATCAAATCATAGTAAACATAGAAGCGCTTTCGATTTAATAAATCCTCATCAGCTACATCGAGTATTAGAAGAACAAACTGCGTTCTATACAATTTTTAGAACTTTCTTTCAAACATTTAAAAGTAGTAAAGAACAACTTTTCAAACATTTAAAATATTTTTAAGTAGAGTGCATTAAATAACAATAAATATGTAAAATTATTATAAATAATGCCAAATTAACATACAATATGCAAATAAATATATATAAACATGTAGATTATTATAGTAACAAATATGAAAAATTTTTTATATATATATATCAATTATAACAGTTTGTGTGATGCTAGCACCTTTTCATGCACCATTTCCATGCGTTGTTTACAGTTGTAGGGTCTAACTTATTGACCGGTTTAATATCTGTTTTTCGTTTTTCGTAGATCGCTAGAGTCTCTGCCACCTTCCCTCTTCTAAAATCTTGTTCACCTCTAATAATTTTTGCATTGCTCCAATCTATATCCAGTTCACAGTTGTGGGCCCTTTGTGCTAATGCTGTACATAAAGTGTTATTTTTAATATCATTCTTGTGTTCTTTAATTCTTTTATCTAGCGACCTTTCGGTATAACCTATGTATGTTACTTGCTGGTCGAAGTCTCTGTCAATGGCTGGGATCTGGTATACCCCTGGAATATAAAGAAGGTTAATCTTAAAACTATTGGAGTCCCCATTGGTAGCCCATTAGCTGGAGTCATAGCAGAGTTAGTTGTAAGATCCAAAGAAGAGATCATATTACCAAACCTCATTGAACATATAAAACTATATAAAAGATATATTGATGACATACTAATTATAGCTGAAAAAAGTGATTTTATAGTAGGAATAGAAGAAAAGTTATCAGATACAGCCCTTGGACTACAACTAGTAAAACAAAGAAGTGATGAAGTTGAAATACATTATTTAGATTTAAAGATTAAAATAGTAAATGGGGAATATGATTTAAAAGTATTTAGGAAGGAAACATACCAACCTTTGTTCATTAAAGCAGACGCTAACGAACCATGGGCTTACAAAATGGCAGCATTTAGAGCTTTACTACAAAGGTTGAAGACACACTGTACTTCAGTAAGAAATATTGACGAAGAGCTAGAATGGTTAAAGAAACAAGCTACTAACCATGGTTATTCCCAAAATGTAATTACTACTTTATGGGACAAGATGGCTAAGAAGAAAGCTAACAAGAGGATACAACAAGAGCAAAATGATATACAGTACTACTCTCTCGACATGAATGGTATATTATTGAGATACAAAAGGAAGTTAGAGAAAGCTACTGGCAAAAAAATTACTTTTAATAGAAAAAACACCCTTTTTAACACTATTAGAAATGATAAAGATAAGATTAACCCTCTTTATATTCCAGGGGTATACCAGATCCCAGCCATTGACAGAGACTTCGACCAGCAAGTAACATACATAGGTTATACCGAAAGGTCGCTAGATAAAAGAATTAAAGAACACAAGAATGATATTAAAAATAACACTTTATGTACAGCATTAGCACAAAGGGCCCACAACTGTGAACTGGATATAGATTGGAGCAATGCAAAAATTATTAGAGGTGAACAAGATTTTAGAAGAGGGAAGGTGGCAGAGACTCTAGCGATCTACGAAAAACGAAAAACAGATATTAAACCGGTCAATAAGTTAGACCCTACAACTGTAAACAACGCATGGAAATGGTGCATGAAAAGGTGATAGCATCACACGAACTGTTATAATTGATATATATATATAAAAAATTTTTCATATTTGTTACTATAATAATCTACATGTTTATATATATTTATTTGCATATTGTATGTTAATTTGGCATTATTTATAATAATTTTACATATTTATTGTTATTTAATGCACTCTACTTAAAAATATTTTAAATGTTTGAAAAGTTGTTCTTTACTACTTTTAAATGTTTGAAAGAAAGTTCTAAAAATTGTATAGAACGCAGTTTGTTCTTCTAATACTCGATGTAGCTGATGAGGATTTATTAAATCGAAAGCACTTCTATGTTTACTATGATTTGATTATTATGTATAATTTTCCTGCCTTAGTGCTGTTAATTATATTTTTAACTTATTGGCAGTGTAATAGAGAACTTATATTTTTGTAGTTTATTTATGTTTTATTATTTTAAATAATAATTTTCATAATAGCTGTAATAATTAGAATATTTGTTGTAAAACTAAAAGTTTAAATCTTGTTTATTCGTTCTATAATTCCTTTGCATCTATGTACAGTAAAACCTGTCTAAGCTGGACACTGTAAAAGCTAGAAACCTGCTCAACATGGAAAATATTTTTATTCCCAAACTACTTCCATAGAAATATCAAAGAAAATATCTGTATAATGCAGAAACTGTCTAATGTGGAAATGGAAAGCAATTTAAAATTTCTGAATAAAAAAACACCTGTATAAGATGGAAAAATTATTATTTTCCATCTTATAAAGGAAAACTAGTTTTTGAATTTGAAACCATTGGTCAATCTGAACAAGGAATGGAAGAATTTTCTGAAATATTGCACATTGATGGAATTTAGACATTTATAGAACAGCTTGAAGACATTAATATGCAGGTAAATACTGAAAATATGTCAACATTGATAAAACTTTTTAATAGAGGCAGGTTATCAAACAATAAGTGATTTGATCCAGTTAAGGAGAAGAAAATTCTATAAATGAAGAAGATGGCAGTGAAAAAGGATATGGAAGAGTTTTCTAGAAACAAAAAAAATATGAAATTTTGCTAATGCTAAGAATAAATTGGCTGTGTTAGAAGAATTTTCAGAACATTTCAATTGCATACAAATTACTGAAAAACTTTTGCAAATACGTATAATGATGGAAAGAGAAGCTTATTTAAGTAAAACATACAAAACAAAAAACTCTTGACAAAATGTGGAAAAGAAACTTTTGTAATTTTTGTACTTAATATAAATACTACATATAAGAACTGAAGGATGAAATTTTAAAATAAAACTTGTAGTTCAGTCCTATTTGTTGCATGTTTTTCTAATACAGCATTATATGTCCAGTTTATTTGCTTTTCAAAAATACTCTATGCATTTTATTATGTAGGCTAATAAGTGTTTATTCATAAAGCAGTTTATGATCTCATCATCAGCATTTCATATTTCATCCACTGCTGGATATATATGCCTCCTTCTATTGCTTTCAGATGTATCTATCTTGTGCAATCTGCATCCACTGGGAATCAACTAATTTGGTGCTATATTTTATTTATATATTACCAAAATATGTACTATTGCAATAACAATGTATTGTAAATGCATTAAATGTCATATACTTTTTTATTCCAGAATGAAATCTGTATAAGCTGGAAAACTAAGTCAGAAAAATTTTCTGGTCCCTTGAGATTCCAGCTTAGACAGGTTTTACTGTTTTTAAAAAATGTTATGGTAATGAAATGAAATTCTGTTTAGTTTATTGGACTTTAAAAGAAAATTATAGATGCAGGAGCACTTTCAGACTGGACTGCCCCTCTTCAGTTGCACAGAGAGAGTGTAACTGAAGAGGACAGTCCAGCCCAAAAGCATTTCTGCATCTATAATATTTTAGAGCCCGATAAGCTAATTAGGATTTCATTTTATTTTCGTTAAAGACCTAGTTATTAATTTAGTTTAATGTTATGGTAGAATTGTTCAACATTCAAATTTGTGTTTAACAACTTTTTGTAATGGAAGAAGCAATTTGATTCCAAAACCATTTCTGTTTGATATTTAAAGCATATATGAATAAATTAGTAACCTGCTAACAGTGCTATTTTATAATTTTTATTTATAATATTAGAAATGACAATTGATATAATTTTTAAACAATTTTCTAATTTTCACTTGACTGTATTGTTTCTGATTGGTTTTTTGTGATATTGTTAGATTTAAATTTCAGGGTTATTTGCAAATTTAGATCAGATTTTGTCAGACAATTTTTTCTCTGGAATATCATTGAAGTCACATATCAGATAGTTTTGTGTTATTATTTCCTTATCTAATAAAAAGCCATCTCTTATTTTTAACGAAGACAATGCTGCACAATGCTCATATATTTGATTATGTAATATTATCTACTTAATCTATCATTTGAAAGTAATTTATCTATTAAATATATTTTGCTGACTTCCACTTGCTATAATAATAACTTACTTTAGTAGCTTCCAACTGTACTTCTAATGATCCAGATCCTTCTAACATTGCTGATCTATTTTATTTTTAAAATAATAATTCAATAAATTATATTTTAAAATATTAAAAATAAGTAGTATATCTTCATTCTTCAATAAATTGCAATATTTTTTTATGTCAAAGCATTATATATTAATCACAGTATTCACTTACCCATCTAATAGCCACATTCTTTTTCATATGAAAATAAAAATTTATATTTTAATAGAGCATTATATATTAATCACAAACTTACCCATCTAATAGCCACATTCTTTTTCATATGAAAATAAAAATTTATATTTTAATACAAGTATTTTATTTACTAAAAACAATAAATTTTCAATAATATAAAATATTCATTACCTTGTAACAGAAAGCCATTGATGAAAAAGATTTGCATGTTTAGCAAATTCTCTTCTTAATCTATCATTTTCTTCTTGTCTTTGTGACTCTTTCATTAATTCTGCATCTCTTTCCTAAAAGAAATAAAATTTCTATAGTTAATTTTAAAACATACATAAATAATACTATATATTTAAAGTGAATCTGTAACTATTTAACAATCTTATAAATCCTAAATCTTGAAGATTAATATAAAGAATAGATAAATTATGTCTGATAAATTTAATGATGGTGTGTTGTTTATCCTTTAATCAAAATATAAATATAGATTTTCAAAAAGAGAAAGAAGTTGAGTTGTACGTGATTGAAAAAAGTACACAAAAGCACTTTCATAGCAAAAGCATTTACTAAACAAACACTTTTAAAAAGTTGTAAAAAGGCAGCCAGAAATGTATTCAATCAAATTATAATGTAGTATAACTCCTTTTTTTATGATTTATAATAAAGTATTAAAGTACACATATATGTGAATTGAATGAATATCTAACATAGAGTTGGGATGATACAATACGATATATCATGTATCTTTGATTTACTTGTCTCGATATTCCAATATTCTTTGGATACCGATATATTTAACGATACAATATTATACTTGCGATAATTTATTAGTTTCTGTATGTATTTAAATCATTGGTTAAATTACATCAGTCAAAGATTTGGTTAAAGATAATGGCTGATTTCAAACAAAATAACAATATATGTAAAATAATATAAAATAACAATATAACAAATAATTTTGTTTGAAGGGAATAAAATTCCCAGCTACTGGGACTATCACAACAGATTGATTGAAAAAAATAACAGTGGACAATAAACAATTGGAGGGATGAATATGGAACTATGCCACTACTCGGATCAGGTAATATTAGATTGCCATGAAGATCCAATAAAATATTGGATAAGTGCAATTTTTGCTATCCAAATTAATCAAAGATTGCACTGAAGTATGTGGTTATATCAGCCACATCAGTGCCTGCTGAACGTTTGTTTAGTAAGCTAAGTGCAGTGGTATGTACAAAATGAAGCAGGTTGAAGCCTGAATTAATTTCAACAATTTTGATGCTGAAATCAACAATAGAATCAAATTTCTGGTGACTTTTAATCACATCTGGAAAATAAATGAGTTTTAAAGGAAATTATTGTTGTTTTTTTCCCATAATATCATATCGCAATATTTTCGATATCATCCCAAAATATTGCAATATTAAATATTGCATAAAAATCCGTATCGAAATATCGCCGATACGATATTTTCTTTTGTATCACACATCTCTAATCTAACACATTAAATGAATTTGCATGATATGTTCAGCAATATATTTTCCAATTGAAGATTAAGATGAAACATTCCAATTGCATTTTGGCTTGGTTTTCTTACAATTTAAAGAACATGAAACAATAAATAAAATATGCATCTCAGAACACTGTTGAAGAGAATTGGTTATTGTTATTATTACTATTTAATTTACATGATGTCTTCAGCCATGTAAATATGAAGTCAAAAATATTTCATATTATCATATGATTTTTCAAATCATCTTATTAAAAACTTCTGTTTTTAATGAATGATTTGAAAAATCATATGATGATATGAGGTGTTCTTATCAAGTTTCTTATTTTGTACATTTAATTTCAGCTAAATACAATAATAAATACAGAAAAATTTTATTCCTGTAAAATAATCATTCATATATGTATTTGTGTTGTATTTGCATTTAAAAATTTTATGTTTTATATTTAAAAATTTTATATGAGATTATTTGTCATCAAACTGAAATAATAAAAGTAATCAGACAATTTGCTCCTTTCCTCCCCTACATCATTTTTCATCATAAATCAATTACCCTTTCCCTTCCCCTAACAGCATGATATAATTTATGGATGCTTCCTATTTCTTATTTTGAATTATTTTAAAGGACTTTATAAATTCAGTATATCTTCATCTACAGTATCAATGAAGTACATTGAGTTTATCTCAATAAAGATAAATATTATTTTGTATCAATGAAGACATATTGAGTTTATCTTTAGTGTGTGTTTTTATGATATTATCAGTAAATTATGGTTACACTGTCTTATTTTGTACATTTAATTTCAAATAAATACAGTAATAAATCAAGAAAAATTTTATTCCTATAAAATAAATCATAATTTTCAATTAATATATTCTGTTAAAATTTATATTTGAAATTGTTTTGTAATAGAAGATTTTGAAAATGCTAAGAAGTTTGCAGCCCATTTTAATTATTCTACCAATAATTTTATGAATGGGATTCAAGTGGCATTAAATTTAATATAATTTAAATTATATAAAATAGTAGACAATCTACCTTACTAAAAAGACCAAAACTCTGATATAGGTCGAAAATATTTAATAAGCTGTTTATTTTTAGCTTATTAAATGTTTTCCCCTAGGTTTGGGTCTTCTTATTATAAGTTAAATTTTTTCACCATAAGCTTTTTTATAATATATCCATTTGTTTTTCAACTGTGTCTATGTAAAATATGTGCATATTACTTGTGTCTAGAATTGAATATTCAGAAGATCTCTGAACATTTAATTCTATGAATTAATTATTCAACAAAAATGTTAGATATAGATGAAATATTAACTCATTTGAGATCTTATAATTTTGAATATAATATTTTATATATAAAATAACATTTTACCTGAATAATTTTTTGCAAATTATGCCATGTTTCTTCTAATGCTTCCATTGTAAACCATGTATAAGGATTAGCACCTACATTAAAACTTTTTATTTGTTTATCTAAAGCTGCTAAAGCCTGAATATCTCCTTGTGCAGTATTCAATGATGACTGAAAAAGAGTATGTGCTTTACGAAGAGCCTGAAATTAAAATTTTTATTTAACATGTATTAATATTTTCATTTTACTAATATACCAATATTTATATTAAGAGAAAGAAACAACAGACCTTTATTTCTTCTACAGAATTGCATCTTACAGGATCAGTCAAATCCTCCTCTGCATTTTCAAACCAACTATTAAAAGTGGAAGCTTTTTTGGCAAAAGCTAAAAATAATTCTTCAATCTAAAAACAATTATAAAATACTTACTATTAGTTAGATTCTTTGAATATCATTTAATTAATTTCAATCAAATTTATTCATATCAAAATATTATCATCAGGTATCAATTTCATAAACAAGATCATTAACAATTAATAATTATCATTATCTAATGATAATTGATAAGATAACTGCTAATGATCTTGATATAAATGCAGTAATACTCTTAAAAATGATTTGTTCTGTTAATGACCATTTAATAAACTTATTTTTAAATATATAAACTTCACTTTCATTTAACAAGAGTATTACAGTTTTTTGTTTTCTTTTAAATTTATTAGAGTATTTATTTATTTATTTGTTTATAAATACAATACAACAAATCTCTATTAAAAACAATAAATAAATTAAAACTATAAATAAAATTAAATAAGAAAAGGAGATGAATAAAAAAATTCCATTTAGTTTGAAGCTGAAAATATTATAAAAATAAATGATTCACAAATTTTGATGAAATGTTTTCTGCAATTTGATGTGTAAATTATCATATACAAGTAACCCTCAACTTATGACAGGGTTCAGTTTGAACTCTGTTGTCATAAAGCAGAGCAATCGGAAGTTGGAAATATCCAAAACTGATATATTGCAACTACCAATATTAGTATTATATTCTGCTTTATTATAATAAACTTAACAAATACAAAAATACAAGAACTACATGCAAAACGAATGATTTCTATATATCATACCACTGCTCAGGAAGTCAAACTCATGTCAATCACATTGATCAATCACAAAATTTATTAATTACATTACCATCATAAGTATGAGTGATCATAAGTTAAAGGCATATTAAGTCAAAAACTACCTGTACTTGTATATTTAGCAATAACACAGATTGATTATTTATCAGAAATTCACTATTTTTTTTAAATACAAATAAATTTTACATATAGAAAGAGATCTCAAATATATAGTAATAGAAAATATGATTTTTGCATCTACTAGAACTATTGTTTATTGGATTTCAAACAGGAAAGATAAATTATCTAATAGAGCATTTGATAACATACATGATTTGGCAGAATTAGATTTTATTCAAATTATATTTTAAATTATTAAGTTTTAAGTTTGGATTATTTTATTTTGAAGTAGAAAAATTTGCTGTTAACAAACAAAATAAATTTTATAATAGAAAATTTAGAAAGTTTTATAATAAAAATATTTATTTTTGAAGAAGGATTGAAAACAAAAAAACTACTACAATCATACAAAATAAAATTTGTTTTTTTTTTTTCATGAGGATTAGTAATCTCAACAAGAATCAAGTAATTCATTTCAGACTGTAAAACAAATATTGGCATGACTATTAATATTCATGAAAAAATAACATATTTTTTCAATAATAAATCTTCTTGAAGACTATTTGTGAAGTATATGAATCATTTTTCATTTCAATTACTTACATGTTTAAACTGACTCAACATATGAAGTAATTTTTGTTTTCTTACTTCAGATGCTGCTAATAATTTATTCCATCTGTAAAATAAAATAAATATGAATTAATTTAAATATATTTGAATTTTATAATACAAATGCTAAATTGTAATGTTTGTTATATAATTTTAAAAAATATTGAATTTATTCAGAATTTCTTAAAATGCTGAATATGAGTATTCTAAAAATTAATTTTAAAGAGGATGAAAAATTTTTATATAATACAAAGTACAATGAAAGTTTCTCTCTCTACATTCCATGATAAGTATCTATAAAACAATTTTATTTTAATTTTCATTTCTCATAAGATTCTATAATAACCTGATATTTAGTAACAGAAATATCAAGTTATTGAATAAAATTTTAAATTATTTAAAATTTAAGTAATATTTTATTTAAATCATTTTATTAACTTAGTATACATGATAATATATAAAATTTAATAAAATCTTATAATAAAAGTTTAATAAATTTTTGCTTTTTGATTAAATATCAGTTTTGTTTCATTCTATAAATAGTTAAAGAATTAAGAAAATTAAATAATCATATGTATAGTTATTAGAAGATCAAACTGATAATTTATTTATTTTCATATTGAATATCTTCTGTAAATCACATTCAAAAATCTGACAATATTGTTTTATAATTTTATATTTTTATAAAATACATTTTGAATGTTAATATAAGACAATTAAAACTGAGGGGTAAAAAGTGAACATAGCATATAGAAAAGTCAAAATTGGCATAATACACAAGCTATATTTGGAAACACATTTAATCTATATAAATAATTTATTCAAAACTTATATTTTAACATATTACAAAAGAAAATATTAATATCTGTAATTTGATTAAAGAATAAGCACTAGTAGTAATTTAAGATTAATTCTTTAATCAAATTATGGATTTAAAGATAAATTTCTCAGATTAACTGCTAATATTAATATCTAATGTTATATTTTTCAATTAAAGATTTAAATATATGTTAATAATTAAAATACAACATTGTTAATATATTATTTCTAAGCATTATGTCTTCCTGTTCCACTTTTCAAAAAAATAAATATTGAGTTTTTATAAAAAAGATAAGAATAAGATTCTATTCACAATATAAATATAAAATTATACAAAATATTTTAAACATTGTTCAATATTTTTCTGTACATTTAAGAAAATTAATATTTTCATTTCCACCAAAAGTTAGAATTGATCAAAGGAACATATTTCTATTAAATAAATTTGTTTTATTTTAGTAATAGAACATTTTGAAGGTTATCAATAAGACAGAATTCAGATCACTCATCATCATACTTACTTATAAATTATTGTCACTTATTTATAAAATAGCATAAGAAAAATAAAAAGAAGTATTTACAACTGATAACTGATATTCAAAATATTTATTTAATTTGGTAAAGGAGGTATATCTTCTTAATAAATAATATGATGATGGAAAGGAGAAAGTTAATAAATTAATGAAAAAGCAGAATAAGCAAAATTTCCTATAATAAAAATGCACTCAAAAAACAAAGCTTTAAACAGGATAAGTATTTATCCTGTTTAGAGCTTTGTTTTTTTGTGTGCATTTTTGTGAGTGTAACAGCTTTAGAGTTCTTATTTCCTAAAAGATGGCTTTAAAGTTCTTATTTCCTATTATATTTTATTTGGCTTTATTCTTCAGTTTTTCATTAAAATTAATACTACCTGTTTGTATTAGTAATATATTAAATATTTTTTGATCTTCAGAATCAATGTACATTATAAAAATTTCAAATTTTGAATATATTATAGTTGAATCTATATCATTTTCCTGCATTTTGAAGTGCAGGAATTTAATTCATAATATGGATATTCATTATGACTATCCTCATTATATATTAATCAAAATAGTAAAATAAAATAAAATGCCATCCAAGAATTACATTAATAATAATTTTATTAAATATATTTATGAATTTCTTATATATTTAATTATTTTCATAGTCATTTGATCTCAACAAGGAAAAGTGGTGCATTAATTGTAATCATTTGTATCTTTTACTTTTACTGAAGGTAAAAGTAAACATTATACAAATAATTGATTGAATTTATTAAAATATATGCTATCTCTATAATAATATTTTATTGTCTTTATTTAAATTTTTATTTGATTGAACAATTGAAAAATTCGACAAGATCAGATGAAAACATTTGTTATTTTTTAATGATTGAAAAAATTATCAAAATTAATCATATAGATCAAATTAAATGGCATCATACAATTGAGTCATGTACATAAAATGAAATTTATTATTTATTCACAAAGGCATCTAATATGAGGGAATTAAAAAAGACAATATCCAAAAGTAATAAATTATGTACCTATATAGAAACAAATCAGATTAAATATATTTGAATTTAAATATATTTTTTATTTTACAAATATGACAATCATTTATATGATTGTCATATTTGATGATATCATTTATATGATTGTCAGGTTTGTAAATTTAATTATATTTTTAATTTGATATACCAGTAGTATAAGAAAATTTTCATTAAAATATTAATGAAATAATTAGTGAAATATTTGAATTATTTCACTATTTATCCAAGAGAATTTATAATGAATTAAATAATAATCATTAAAATTTTTCACAGAATAGAAATTTTTTTTTTGAAAAAGCAAAAAAGTTTCTAAAATTTTATACATTCATTGCCAATTTATTATTAATTATGAACTAGATACATATGATATCAAAATTATTGGTTTAAAGAAATAATAAATATATTTATACTTTTTCTGATTAATCAAAACTAACAATATTCATTTGCAAATATGTTAATTATATATACAATTAATACTGTCATTCTAAATTTAGATATATAATAATAATAATCACTAAATATAAAATATCTACTTTATTTGTCTTTAAAGTCCCTATACTACTGACCACTAGCATAGATAACTTTTGACCAACTGGCATTCAACCCATCATATATTGTCCGTCCCCATCTCTCTGTATATGCATCTATTCTCGTTTCAAAAATTCTTCAAGAATTTTAAATATTATAATAGCAAAATGCTCTAGTACCAAACAGTTATTACACAGTTATTTAACATATTATAACAGTATTTCAAGATAGTGGAGCTTATAAAAAAACCTTGCCTTATAATTTTTGTAATTGGAATTTTTATTCAAATCTTTGAAATAAAAAACTTGTAATTGATTCAGATTTGATATATATTACATAATATAGTATAAGCAATGGTTTTGGTACTTCTGGTTATTTTGTAAGAAAAGATTCAGAGTTATGAACAAACTTTACAAATAAATTATGTTTATAAGTTGAGGACTGCCTGCACTAAACATACATCATCATTCTACGCAGTGTTTTATTCTTTTCAGTGAGAGAATAATATGGTGCAATAACAACATGAAAGCAAAAATTAAGCAATCACCATACTATATCCAGTCTAGGGAATTTTCTGAATTACATAAATTTAATTTATGTAAAAAACTTTGATTCCAGTTATTTATATGAACTGGGAAATATCTGTATTTCAGTTATCTAAAAGATACAGTGCAAATATAATTTTAAAAACCTTACATTATATATTTTAAATTCATATATTTGTGAGGATTATAAATATTTTACAAATTGAATTTTAAAAATATATAAACAAACCTAAACTTTCAAGCCAAATTTTAGCCCTTGAAACTTTAACGGAATATTTTAATGATTAGAAATATTCCATTAAAGTTTCAAGGGCTAAAATTTGGCTTGAAAGTTTAGGTTTGGTTTGGAATAAGTTCCCTTAAAGTTAGTATTATTTAATGTTTAAAAATATATTTTTTTCTTCTGGAATTTAAGATATTAAACCATAATCTAATATATTCAAATTTCTATGCTACTTTTAATATTAACTTATAATAAAAGGCTTGCCAAATTTTTATAAATTTTTATCATAATCTAAAATTTGATTTTCATTATTATATAATTTATATGTTACGATTAAATTAATGTAATTATAGCTATAATTGATTTAAATAAAAAATATTTTATGATTATTACAGTTAGAATACTAACATAAACTGTTAATTAAATTCTTTAAATAAATAAACATTTAAATTAAATAAAAGCAAACAATAAGCCAAAAAAGTAAGATAAATCGTTTATTCAAAAACATTTTCGGCTATCCACATAGCCTGCCTCAGTTGTAATACAGACCAGAGAAGCTTCTTCCCTCTTTCTCATCAGGCCAAATCGGGGAACCAATCAGTGACCGGTTCATAACATCAACAAACTGCAGGTGGAAAGTTATCCTACCAAACACATTAACAAGAAAACATGACAAAACATTTCTAAAATAACATTATAACAATTATAATTATCATCAAACCTTAAAATTTAGGTATAGAGCAATAAATAATAATAATAAAATACTAACTATAAAGTCCATCATAAAAACAGAGTTACATAAACACAGGCTATTTGAAAAACATCCACATATGTTAAGGAAAACATCCCATATGTTAAGGAAACATATGGTTTACACCCAACCCACTCGTAAGCCCTTTAACAAAAACAAACATCATAGATCACTGTTTTAGGGATTTATAAGAAGGTCAAATGGTCGTTGTCTGATAGGCGCCCTCGACAACCTAAGCCTAATTATTACGGGATTGACCTCAATCCCATTACCACCAGGCCACTAGGGGCCTACTTAGGCCACTTTTAGAAAAACATAAGGGGGTTCTATAGCACTAAAAAGGAGCAGCACTGTTTTTGACCTCATACGGAATGATAAGGATAAAGCCAAACAAATGCTCCAGGGTGTATGAGGTCCTGTGCTTTAACCATAGTCTGGGAAGAGAAGAGTGCTATGTTGGTTTTACTGGCCAGCCTATCAAAAACACATTAAAGAACATTAATACCATCCGAAAAGGGGAAGTGGACACAGCCTTAGCGCAGAGAGCTTTGGAGCATCACCTCACTATTTTGTGGGATAAAATAAAAGTTTTAAAAACTACTAGTGGAATCAGGGAGGGTAAAATATTAGAGACCTTAACTATTCACTCCCTAGGAAAGACCAAGCACGTAATAAATTACAACAATTCACTTGTGCTACCCCCGGCTTGGGCCTGGCTTGCTGGGTATTTTAAATAGGTGTGGCTAATGCCAAATGGAACTCTATGTTTAACATTGTTTATTTGAAATATTGTATTATATTTTTGTACAGCTTAGAAAACTTATAGTCTGGCAACCTAGTATTAGACTCGTAATTTAAACTTTCGACCGATTTTAATATTGTTATTATACTGTAATGGATTATATTTTTATAATTTATGTAAATTATGTCCGACGACATGGTTTTGATTTGTGTAGATAATAATTGACCGATTTCAATTTTAGCCTTTTCTAACCAAAGTAATTTTATAGATTTTTATTTTAATATTATTATTAGATTTTAATGTATTATTATTATTTTGTATTTACTCTTTGAAGCTTGTTAATTTATGATTGATGTATAATTATTTAGATTTTATTATTTCATAATTTTAGTTGATACATATCTTTTACTAAATTATAATATTTTCTGGTAAATTTGATTATCTGTGCAATATGTAAGAAAAGAATATTTATTGCTGTACTTGACTTGAAATATTATTCTGTAAGGACAGATTTATAGCTACAGTGACTCTATGATGTTTGTTTTTGTTAAAGGGCTTATGAGTGGGTCGGGTGTAAACCATATGTTTCCTTAATGTGGATGTTTTTCGAGTAGCCCGTATTTAACTCTGTTTTTATGATGGACTTTATAGTTAGTATTTTATTATTATTATTTGTTGCTCTCTATACCTAAATTTCGAGATTTGATGATAATTGTAATTGTTATAATGTTATTTTAGAAATGTTTTGTCGTGTTTTCTTGTTAATGTGTTTGGAAGGATAACTTTCCACCTGCAGTTTGTTGATGTTAGAAACCGGTCACTGATTAGTTCCCTGATTTGGTCTGATGAGAAAGGGAGAGAGAAGAAGTTTTCCTGCAAAGTCGCGAATTTGAATGAATGCAATACTATTAATTATAACTAAGCCTAACGGTTAGCGACTCTGCAAATTCCAAAGTTCTGCCTGAGCTCAGGTCTTTTTTAAGTTCTAACTTAAATATAATTAACTACAAAGCAATCTAACAATAACGTAATGTCTAATCGACGAAACTGAAAACGGAAATCGGAACTTATAACTAAAAGTACCGATTAGGTGTTAGAAATAGAACGAACAAAACGATGTTAGAAACTTATGCTAAATAAATTGAAGAAGATCGCAAACAAGTTAGATAACGAAAAATATAAAATTTATTAGACTCAAAAACATTTACAAAAGTGTTAATAAATGCTTTATTGAAACTCTAATAAAGCAACAATCAAATAATCAACAAAACTTGTTTAATCTAACTCAAATATCGACAATCCAATTATTCACAAAAAAAAAACTTTAAATACTACTAAATTCTACTACCTCCACTTCCGATACAAACTTCAAACAATCGTCGATCTTTACAAGAACTCAAATTTCACTTGCCAATTTTACGTCTGGAATCAACACCTCTCGTATCAAACAACACCTCAAAAACTTGTCGATTGCGTCGTTCTTTTATATGGGTGACTTACAATCCTGCACTTCGCTCATTTGCATACCTTTTATACGGTGACTTACAATCCCGTACTTCGCTCATTTGCATACTTTAGACGTAACAAGTTTTAAAGTTATTACCTACAGAGTAATTCATTCATGTCTTCCTCTTTACAATTAATTTATCTTCTGAACAATACTTCGATACGGATCATTCTTACATTCGCATATCGAACCAGTGGTAATATTATTTAGATAAGATGACGTCATTAACTGGGATAGCTCTTCTGGAGGACGGTTCCGATTCCATATCACGTGATTGCTAACGACGGAGAAGGAGAATGTGGGAAGTAAGTTAACTTTTAAACTAAAATGTAATACGTTAGAATATAAGAAAATAACGCTAAAATAATAGAGTGCATAATAAAATAAAAATAGGACAGGTCAAAGTCAACTTCGTCACATTCCTTATTCATTATAACATTTAAATTAGGTATATTTTATGATTAGTAATATTAGTTACCTTTCCATAACATCATCAAGTTTCTTTATAATGGCTGGGGTTTGTTTATGATTTGCAGCAACTAATTGTTCTTTTAACTGAACAATAGCTTGTATTCCTTCTTGTTCAAAGGCCATTAATCCAGCATCAAAACTTTCCTAAATTTTGAATCATAAAATAAAATATTTTCATGCAAAATAAATCAAAATAAGTATGAAGAAAATTTAAAAATATAAGAAAATAAGTTAAAAATTAATATTTATCAAATTAGATAATGAACATAAACTTCAAATGTTATACAAATGAAAAATATTGTATTTTCATATAGATATTTTACAAAATGTATTCACAATAATAAAAATAACTATTACTATTGCTATATTGCTATTGTATATATATTTTTAATATGGGAAATCCTTAATATTTGAAAAATATATTTAGTATTCATCAGATCTTGTAATTGGAATTTAAAGTTTTATAATTTAAATGTAATTGCAATCTAATAAGATTAATAATTTGGAAGCAGTTTTCTTTATTATATAAGAAAATAGTTTTGATTCTGTAAATTATTATAAACACTTATTACACATTCAAAACTATTTTTTTAAAATAGCCATATTTATTTTAAATGCATCTTATTTAATAAGAATTTTAATAATTAGTTATATAAATGAAATTTTATTTATTTTTCAAACAACAGTATTAAAATTCATTTACCTGTTTTGTAAGAAGAGTTTGTACAGAACTCAAATCACGACCAAAATCTTCAGAATTTACACGATTTTCTTTATCAGCTATTGAAAGTATTAACATTTGTTAAAAAAATAATCTTGAATATTTCATATTATTCAATATTTTTTAATAGGCCATTTTTAAGATCTTGTGATTTACACAACATAGTCATGAGCAGTTATTACACTGTATAAATACTGAATAGAACTTTGCTGAAATATACTAAAATATATAGTAAATAATCATTGCATTGAAAGATTACACATTATAGATATATATATGCATATATATCAAAAATATATGCATATATATATTACAATGATATATATATGCATATATATCAAAAATATATGCATAATCTTACAAATATATATATATCAATCATTGTAAGATTATGCATATATTTTTGTTTGACACAATGATATCATTTCCAATAGCTATTAATTTAATAAAAGTTCAAACAACTGATAAAATCTATTTAATCATCAGATTTAATTAAACTGTTAACCCTTTTGAAAAATTTTATTGTGATAATTATACATGATAATCTGAAAAATTTGCATATTGCAGTTTTTTAAACTTCTAAAAACTATGCCATTTATTTTTAGTTAATAGAATTGTTTTATGCATTTGAAACAGTTTGCATTTTAAATTAATCAAATTTTATTTCAGTTGATTGAATCATTCAAAGATTATAATTCAACCTGTCATTTAAGTTATCAAATGTATACTGCTGTGTAGAGAAATATTTCTCAAATCATTCACAGATTATATTCCATTTTCAGATTTTAATATGTTAGAACATTAAATAAATAAATATGACCATAATTCTGGGGTTCATGAATATAATAATGGAGTTCTGTAAGCTTTCTAAAAAATACAAAGAAAATTATTTCAATAATAACCTTAAATAAAAAAATTAATAAACAATATAAAAATATAGAATAGACATATAGGCACTTTTAAAATAGAAAAAGAATTTATTTCTGTTTAAATTAGTGCAGATTCATTGAAGGTGTGTGGGTTCTTCTTCTTTAAAAATGGTTCTATTGTGAAGTGAAATACTAGTCTGAAGCAATGATAATGAAAAGCTCAATGAAAATGGCAAGTATCAAAGAAAATTTTGACATATATATTTATAGTTTAAAATTAGATTTATCTATATTTTATTTCAGAGTCCATTTTATAATAAAAATCAATAAGAAATATTTGATAAGGGAAAATTAATATTACTAATTTAAAAGATTTCAAACTCAAGATTATCCTTATTCTACATCCATGACTATGTCTGTATTTTTAAAATTAAAATATAAAATAAAATAACCTATCCAACTCTCAACAACATCAGCTTTCCACATAAACTGCAGATAAGCAGAATTATCCATTAGTTTTCCTTTACGAATAGCAGCATTTTCTTCAATGTTGTTCATTCTTTCTTGAAGTTGTTGTAATCTTTGTGAAATTACTGGGGAATGATGATTTCCAGCAGCAATCAATTGTTCTCCAGCAGCAGTAATATTTGCACATCTTTCTTTATGAACTGCAAAATCACTTTCAAATGCTATATGTTTCTTTAATAAACCCTAAAGAATTAATGTATTTGTTATTTATAATTCATTTCATTATTAAAACTATAATAGATAACTATATTCAATAAACTATAATAAAATCAAAATTAATAAAAATAATAATTATTGGTTAAAATATTTTAGGTTAATTCTATATAAGATACATTGCAGAAACCTAAGATAATTTGAAGTCAAATGACTTTAAATTTTATTTTAAACAATAAAGAATTTTTTGTTATTAGATCTTAACTTTTAAAAGAAGATATATGAAAAATAGAGATAATTTTCTGTTTAATGGTAATATATCAATTAAGAACAAGAAAATATTGTATAAAATAAATACAAATCATATCATAAAAGATATTATTTAAATTAATAGTAAGATGTAATAATTCCAATTAAATTACATATTGTTTTCTCTAAAATTATATCAAAATACAAAATTATCTATTTTGTTGATGTCATTAACAATTGAGTTTACATATAACCTCAACTATGTTTATTTTCCCCATCTTCAGATGAAACTGACATCAATTTTGATTTCTTTGTTTCATCTAAATAAATCTACATTCTTACAAGCATGAATTGATTCATTAAGATTATGTTCTTAAATATCCTTGTGTAATTAATGGCATTTTTCTTAAATATTCTTAATTATTTAAAGACATTTTAGAAAACATATAGATTTCATACTTATAAAGTTAAATAATCATTTAACTCTTGGTTATATTAATATTCAGAATAATCCTATATATTTATTGACTTTTTAGAAAACACAAAAGTTTTAATTTAATCTGTGTACATCTAAGCAGTGAACTTTCAAGTATCTATTATAACTGAGCCAACTAAGAACTGTTGGGATGGATGAGAGAAATAATTTTAGTTGACTTTTTATATTTATTGAAATAAATGAATATACTGATTTTTTTCATTTATAGATTTTTCAAAATGTTTATTATATATTTTTATAATAAACATTTTGAAAAATATTTAAATTTTTTATTTTTTATTTTTTATTTTTTAATATTTAAATATTAAAATTTTAAATTTTTATTTTATATAAAAATATAATATTAATAAATATTTTTTTTAATTTTAAAATAAATATTTAATAAGTACTTAAATACAGTTTTAAGAATTTAATAAATAAAAGATAATTGTTTATCTGAATAAATGTAATAAAATATTGAATAAAGTAAAAAATTCTTTCTCAGATTTCTTAATATTAATTCAGCTGAAAATGATTTCAATTCTATCTATAAGTCTGTTGCCATCGGTTTCAATTTAATTCTGTAGATAGGATAAATAAATTTCTAGCTAAATAAATTAGTATTGAAAAACTTCTGAAAGAACTTATCACTTTATTTAATAATGTTACAAAATGGAATAATTTACAATAAAATATAATATACACAATTATTAATTATTCTGCTTATTTAATTTTGTAATGGAATACAGTAGAGTCTCCCTAATCTGACATACAGTGGTACTTTGGTATACGTCCACTTTGGAATAAGTCCAACTTGGTAAACATCCTGTTTGGAAGTGAAAAATTTTGCTTGGTTATACGACCTTTGTTTGGAATATGACCGAATTGTACTAGAACTTGTTTGCGTCAAAATGAATTACAACACCGTGTGTACTCTTGTTTACCTCTCTCGAGAAAATGCCAAAACTGCCCACGAGTGTCAGTACACCAATTGCTATCATTCAGTGAACAACCCTTGCTCTGTGAATTTTCCCATGATTTTGTGTTTTTCGCTTAAATTTTTAATAAATTCATTAATCATGAATTCTAAGAAAATTAATGAGAAGAGCCAGGCAATGAAGAAAATTGTTAGAATTACCATGGAGGTGAAAAGGAGATTGTTGAAAAGTATGAAGGTGGCATATATATATATCCAGGACTTAGCTGCTGCATACTATATGTCAAGAATGATGGTATCTACGATTGTGAAAAACAAAGACGTTATTAAATTGGCTAACGTTAAATTTTCATTTATTTCATCTAATTGCTTTTGTAATTATTTATTTTAGTATTAAGCAGTATTTAAATTATTTTACAAAAACCCATCAATGTATAACATCCCAAATAATAATAGGATATTTTTTATGGGAATAGATTAATCATTTTCCCTTTATTTCTTATGAGAAAAATTCATTTCCCCTTTTGGGGAAAAATTCATACATCCTGTTTGATATAAGTCCAAGGATCTGGAACGGATTAAAGACGTATACCAAGATACCACTGTATATGGTTCCAGGGCTTGTTGGATTATTGGATGTTCAATGAAAAAATGGAATTACACAATTGAATACTCTCAATTTATTAAGATTTTCCTGTCACTGCTCTTGATGTTCAAATCTTTCATAAACCCCTCAATTTTATCCCAATTTTTAATGTCATAAATGGTGGCTCATCCAATACCATAAAACAAAGCCAAATCACTAAACTTTTCTCCTTAATCAAGTTTCTTAAATATTTCTGCCTTTTCGACCACAGTCAATGTCTTGTGTTTTCGTTTTTCACTTTTTTCGATTTGTGACATTACATAAAGATAAATAACAAATATTGATACAGTAAAACACTATTTTACAGTAAACAACATACTGAACTTAAAAATTAATCAGATTATAATACCTGCACATAGAGAGAATAGCAACTAACAATTTGTTTACATCAGTTTCTCTCTCTCTCTCTCGCACACAGCCAAGTTGTGACATGAAAATTTCACGTAGGCAGTGACAGTTCACAGAGTGTCGGACTGGAGAAGTGTCAGACTACAGAGACTCAACTGTACTGTTTTTATCAAATAATCTTATATTTACAGGCTATTTCTAGAATGTAAGATATTACATAATTTATTTATCTTTATTAAAATTTTTGGAAAATTAATTTTCCTTTCTTTCATTTTTAACATTATAAAAATAAAGATGGAAAATAAATTTATCTTAAAATATTAATTTCCCTTTAAATAACTTTACAATTTATTAAGAACAAACCTGAACTGCTGCCATTGTGCTTCCATAATCATCTATAGATAAAAGATGTTGTTTTTCAGAAATCCAAGCATCTTCTTCTTCTACTTTTGCCAAGAATTGATGATATAGCAAAGATTCTTCTAATTTATTGCCACGATCAGAAGCAATCTGAAATTAAACTATATATAATTTCATTTAATAAAATGTATCAAGTTTTCAGATTTGTAATCAGTTTACTTTTTTTAATTCCCTCCAAGAATTCATGAGTGCTTCTAATCGTTGTTCTATTTCAGGTATACCTAATTTTGATTCAGACATCAGTTGCTGTCCTGTTTCTTGAACAGCTTGAATAATTGGTTCATGGGATCCTAATTCTGTTTCAATCCGTAAATGTTTCTTAAGTAAATTTTGCACTCCCATTAATTCTCTGCCATAATCATCAGAACTGACTAACAATTTTTTCTCTCTATATTAAAATATTAATATTTATTGCATAAAAATTTTCGTCATACAAAATCAAATTTTCAAATTATGTAATGGAACAAGTTAAATAAATATATTATTTCATTAAGTGATTGAAAATTTGGTATTATGTAAGTTTATAAAATTAATAGAACATTAATAAGTAAAATTATTAACCAATTACAATAATAATGTTACACAACACACATAATGCTATCATGAACAAATTAAACATTAATATAAAAACACTATACAACAAGCACTTTTCACAGTTGTGCTTGCTATATAGTGTTTTTATTTGAATTTAAATGAAAGCAAGTTAAAGATTTAATATATCTAAAAATTAATATTCTATCAAATAGTATCATAAATAAAATATATAGTAAAAGATTTATAATGAATAATCACTTAATCCAAGTTTCTTCATCTGCAATATCACGGAAAAATTGATGAAGTGTATTTGCATCATTTAGATGAGCTCTTCTATAAGCAGCCAATGTTTTAATTCTTTCAAATCTTTCATTAATAGAATTACATTTTTCTTGTATAGATGGAGCATCAAACTGACCAGAATCAACTAAACTTTGAGCTAAATTATTCATATCATGTATGTGATCTTCATGAGTACTGATGTCAGCTTCAACCATCTGATGCTTTTTAATCAAGTTTTGAACTGATGTTAAATCTTTTCCAGCTTCTTCAGATTTCAATAATGATTCAACCTAATTAAAGATTTTTTCTGAATTATTTTATTTAAAAATAAATTTTCAATATATGAAATTTGTACCTCTCCTAGCCAAAAGTCAATGTCTTTCACAGCAGCATTGAAAGATCGTTGCTTATTTGCTTCTTTCAACTTTATGCTCTTCTCAGTTGTTTTTGTAGTGAGATATATCCATTGTTCAGTAATACTTTTTAATCTTGCTTGTACTGCATCTTCAGAATCTGCACACTGTTTTTTGTCAATTAGATTCTGTCCAGCTCCCAATACAGATTGTATTCTTTCAGCATTAGCAGCTAATTCAGCTTCAAAAGCTTGTTGTTTTTGATGTTTACTCTGAAAAAGTAATTGATTAAATAATTTATACAAAATACAAGGAAAATGATATTATAACAACAAAAATAAGACTGGATAGAAAACATCAAGAAACAAAAACTAACATATGACAAAAATATCGAAATTTATACCATATAATTTTAGCAGTAACAATTTTTAGAATAAACTGTAATTAATGATTAAATTAATTTTGAGTTAGCTCAATCTTTTAATTAAGAAATTAAGAGACTCAAAATTAATTAATAATTAAATTATAGTTTCTATTATTCATCTAAAATAAAAACTTGTCCCAAACTGGAATTAAATTGAAAATTGTTAAGATAACATCCTAACATCTTATTTGATGTTGTAGTGAAACTCAGCTGATAAGTTTCTATTTTATCTAATTTCTATCAAAAGTTTTCATTTGGAAAGCTTTATGAAAATATTAAATTTTTTTACACATTTTTTTTGTTTATAAAAATTGATTATAAAATTAAAAAATAATAATTCATAGAGTTCTCACATTTTTGAAGATTTTTTTGTTTTAGCATTCAACATGAATATTAAAAACAAAGATTTAAGATGAAAAATCTTAACAATATGTAAGTATTTATATGGACATTTTAGACAGAAGTCACTTTAAACCAGTGATGCACAGATTGTGGCCCTCTGTTGATTTGCTGGTGCCCACCTTATCATGTGTTATTTTAACAAGTCACACAATCGATAAAATATTATTTGTAGTTTTGAAATGCATTTTCAAATAATATTTTTCTGATGTGAAATTATTTTATAATGGTTTGATAATAATGTTTTTAACAATAAGGAAAAAATAATAATCATATTTGTGATGATAAAAATTTTTTATTTTTACCTGTATTTGTGTCTGAAATAGGTAATTTAAAAAAACTGCACATGCACAGATGGTAGCCCTGCCAACTAATGGAAATTTATAATCAATTTTGTGTTTGGCTATTACAAATGTCAAACCTAACATAAAAAAATTGTTAAATCAATGCAATACCACGCATCCAATTAAAAATTCTTTGTTTATTTTTCATTATGTTTCTTTGTAACATGTAATTAATAAACATGATAAAATATATATCTTTCATGGATTTTTGGTGATCTTCTACAAGTCACAGTAAATCAATGTGGCCCTTAGTCTTAACAAGTCTATGTATCCCTGCTTTAAACTAATGAAGTGCAATATCAATAATTATAAGGGATGAAAACACATCCCTTCTTCAAATTAGAGATTGAAGTCAAAAATAGTATATATATTATATTTTTAATGAAATTTATTAGATACTGAATTTTATTTCCAAAGTTATCCAAACTCTAAAATATCCAATTAAATAAGTTATGTTGAAATGCAAAAATACAAAAACATACAAAGTAAATCTACATTTTTAAAATTAAATAAAATTTCCACCTGAATGTTTGCTGGATCTTTATAAGATTCATCCACTGCTACTTGTAATTTATCTGCAATCCAATTTTCAATTTCATCAGCATCTCTGCTAAAATGCTGTAATGTTTGGGATTCTCCAAGTTTTGAACGTTTTTCTATTAAACTTTGTTTTAGGTGCTTCCATCTAAAATAAAATTATATAGATTATTTTTTATAAATTTCAAAAAGTGGATTTTATATATATATGGATTTTATATATATATGGATTTTATATACCTATCAAGAACTTGATTTTTTTTATCATTGATAGCATCTGAAGAATAATGATCTGAACATACTAACTGATCTGCCATTGACACCAATGTGGAAATTTTCTCTTCCTATAAAATAAAAATGAAAATTTTTTGAAAATATTTAATGATTTTAATTAGATAAAAAGATCAAAATATTTAATGATTTTAATTAGATAAAAATTTTTAATTAATTTTTATAGACATCATATTTTTAGATATTAACAATTTTCAAAAAATTGAAGTTTTAATTCTTGACCTATCATTTATCTA
The DNA here is from genome assembly GCA_000484575.1 of Olivierus martensii. NCBI lineage: Eukaryota > Metazoa > Arthropoda > Arachnida > Scorpiones > Buthidae > Olivierus > Olivierus martensii. Next base: position 31,305 of record AYEL01029949.1, read on the forward strand.
AACATTTTATCAACTATATTTTTATACTTTTGCTCAAAAACTTCTACTTAAATTTATACAAATTCAATTAAGTTTCCAATCTATACAAATTAAAATTTCAGTTTTATCAATATTCTTGTAATTTCAATTTAGATAAATAAGTAAATAATTTATAAATAAAGAAAAAAAATGCATCAAAGCCATATTTTGACTTATTACCTGGGCATTAATGGCTTTATCAAAATCTTCATGCTTTTTAATTAATGTTTCAACATCTGCTTCATCAGAACTCAAAAATGCTTCTCTATTGCCCATCCAATTTTCAGCTTGTTCACAATCTCGATAAAAAAACTGCAATTCTAAACATTGGTCAAGTTTGACTCTGCGAGCTATCCATGCTCTAAAATATAAAATCAATATTAAACCAAGGAATTAAAACTTGAAATTGTATTTAACCATTTATACTGAAATATATATACACCTTTCTAATTCTTGTCTACTATCATTCATTTTTTCAAGTTTCTCTTGTACTTCTATGCTTGCATAATGACCACTCTGCAATAAATGCTGTCCAAACATTTCAAATGCTTGAAATGTCCCAGACCTTGCATCAAGATCAGTGCGATTTTCCTGAATTAATTTTACTTTTCATTATTTAATAATCTATTATATTTTTAATAATCTAATCTATTTTTAAATTAAAAAAAAAAATTAATCATATTTACCTGGGGAATTCCATAGTGTGCATCTATTTCAGATCGATAAGTCTAAAAAGTTATTGAATTATAAAAATAATGCTATTTAAAATCAATTTAATTTAATTTATATCTATAATTTAATTATACCTGAATTTAATTTAAAATTACTTTAAATTAAAATGCAAAAAATTTAAATTTAAAATTTTGTTACATAAATATGAAATTAATACATTATAAATTTGATAACTACAAAATTTATAATAAATTGTATTAATATACAATACAGATATCCAATTTAAAATCAGATTCTGTTCCAATAACGCAATACAGCATCATATTAAACTTTATGAACATAAAAATAAAAAAATCAGATATAAAATGGATCTGCCAAAATATCAGATCACTATGCATAGACTCAAATGCAGATGAATTATATTGACAAATCACAAGACTTACCAATTGCATCATGATCATAAGCATAAGTGACCATATGCTGATGGCATTGTAAGTCAAGGATTATCTATAAACAGTTTCTAATCCTTTAACTTATCTGAAAACAAGAACCTTATGAATGAAATTTTAGTAACAAACCAAATACACCACTGAAATCCAATGAGTTACTTTCATAAATGATGATACAGTAAACTCTTATTGATTCAGTATCAAGATTGAATTGAACAATTACATTAAATATGCTGTCAGAGAATTATTTTTCTATCAAAATGCACATTAAAATTATTTGTTCAAAGAACAAACAATTTTAATGTGCATTTTGATAGAAAAATAAACAATTAATTATACATTAGTATAATAAAAGTAAATATTTATAATTAGATATTACATTATTCACCAACTCAATAATCTGAAGATTAAGATGAGATGAAGTCAAATACAGTAATACTTTAGCAATTCTGTAAATTTTTATAGAAATGCTAGATTATTTATTAATTACTCTGAAAATACCAAATAATGCCAAATAAAGATGGAAATATGTTGCTAAATAAAATAGAATTGTAACCATCTAAATAGAAATATTCCATTAAAGTTAAAGTGATATTATATAACAGCGCTTCTCAAACTTTTTTCATTCACGACCCCATTTTTCAT
>AYEL01029973.1:0-18211 GCA_000484575.1 Olivierus martensii
TTCTAATAAATAAGGACAGTTTTGTAAACATGATATAAAATTCTTTATTTGGCGAAAGAAGTAAACATTGCAAATAATGTATAGTTATATTCCAGAATACACTTTATAATTATTGTGAAGAGTTATGTCCTACTATTGTATGTAATATTTGTAAATCGCTTAAAACATTTGAAATAATTATCTGAAAATTGTTAAATAATTGTTAAAAATCCAAATATAATGTAAACTTTAAAAAGTGCAAAAGTTTAGAGGAAAAAAAATTCAGAAAGTACCAAGAATCAAAGCTACACTCTCAAACCGTCGAAACCCCGATGTAGCCACTTCGCCACTACAACATGGATGAGAATGTCCGAGCGTTCGCTATTTAAGTAAAACAAAAAATTTCTAAAATTTCAAAAGCGATTTTCTCGAAAACGCTAGAGTAGTGGCCCCCAATATAGAGGTGATTCTTCATCTACTGTTTATACTCTTTCAGATGACAAAATATCGCCAAAATCCCAGACACATCGGGTGCAATGTTCCCTTGTAAGATTAAGAAGTAAATAATTAAGTTTTATAATTTTTATAAATAAATATATTTAGAACTGAACACAAAATAGGTTTCATGTAGTAATTTTCACTATTCTTCAGTTACATATTACAACATAAAGACATCAAAATAAGTTATGAAATTTGTATGTTCAAATTTTTGTTCTATTAAAAGATGTTTCATGATGTGTGGTGATCTCAAACTTTCAAAAAATAGGCTAAAAATTATTAAAGTATTTACATCAAATGAAATTTAATTTAGAAAGCATTTCGTATTAGAAATATTAGTTTAAATTTTTCAAATATCTTACTTCACTTCTTTTACAATCAAAACCTTGAATAGTTCTTTGTGGATGCTCATGATCTGGCTTTCCAACTGTTCCACTTATCTGAAGCCAATTTTTTACACAGGAAATTTCCCCAAACGGAACCTGAAATATTAATAAATTAGAGACATTTCTAAATATAATTCATTTAAAATTTATAATAATATAATATACTATTTATTATATTTATTGGAACTCTGGATCAATTAACAAAATTCTATTATTATTCCAAATATTCTCTATTTTGGAGTAAGATTACTATTTTTTCAGATAAGTATTAGTATTCACCATATTAAATTAATGAATACAAAAATCACAATACTTTTAGTAAGATTTATTCACATAAACTGAAATCCCAATTTCAATATTTGGCACTTTGCTGTTATGATAAAAGAATCCAGCTTACTTGTTAGTACATTTTTAACAGCAATGTATTACATACATTAATATTATAAAAAGTTTCATACTTTATCATGATAATTTAAGTCATTTAACTATACAATAACATGGAGATAGTGATCCATCAACAAAATAATCTAAAAATAATTCAGCCTATAAATCAGATAATAATAGATTTTTTTTTAACATTTTTAATCATAGACTTGGTTTACAACAACAAAAAGCAAAGAAAAAAGTAAAGTACACTAATATCTATTACTTTGAATTTAAGTCACAGTAGGATTTTAAAATTGGAAAAAATAAAAATAATTTTATAATAGGTATTGGAAAAAAAGAATCATTATTTATTTAAATAAGTACTAATATACACAAGCCATCTAATTTATTGAGAATCTTCTTCAGATATATTATCACTCGTTTTTTTAAAAAATAGTGCTTTGTATCTTCTCCCAAACATGCTCTAATCAATCTTTCATCAATTCTGTTGAAAGAATCATTTTTATTTATTTAAATAAGTACTAATATACACAAGCCATCTAATTTATTGAGAATCTTCTTCAGACATATTATCACTTGTTTTTTTTTAAAATAGTGCTTTGTATCTTCTCCCAAACATGCTCTAATCAATCTTTCATCAATTCTGTTGTCATCCATGCATTCTTTTGTGCTCAAACCTTAGGAAAATTTTCCTTGGGTATAGATTTTCTGGCCATTGCATGGCGTCAGTCGATATCATCTCCACAGTGGCCCACCAGTCAGGCGCTGACAATCGGCTGCATTGGAGATTGAACCAGGGAGATTCTTGCCCTTTTCCAGAGGGGAAGGTTCCTGCTTTGGTATTCCATTGCATGTTCCATCCCGCTATAGCGAGATTCCCTAAAATTTGTAAGGTCCAACTCTGACTCCCGACTCCAGGCAGTTTAAAAATACGACTCCAACTCCACCCAAAAACCTCTATTCTGCAACCCAGGGTTGCAGAAGTGGATGGCAAATGATCCAACTCAGATTCACCTTTTAAAAAAATACGACTCCGACTCCCTAAAATTTGTAAGGTCCAACTCCGACTGCCGACTCAGGGCAGTTTAAAATTCTGATTCTGACTCTGACTCCCAAAAAACCTCCGACTCCAATTCCAACTCTGCAACCCTGCCAGATATGACGCGATTTTACAACTTACTATCAAACTACAACTGGATTAAATCAGAAAAGTATGATTGGGGACCACCGAATAAACTGTTATCACAGTCCCAATACTATGCATATGTTCATCTTGTATTCTGAGACAGGCCAAAAGACCATTCCCCTGCTCCACCTACTAGGATACTACAGGGTACACAATGTCTACGAGAATAATCTCGGCTTAATCATTGCCTGCCACTTGGATGCAGATTCGCCTGCCACATTTTGGTCCACAAAGCAAACGAAATATGAATACGGCAGACTTGCTCAAGGTTTCCAGGCCTAGGGTAAGACCGCCGCATCCGTACCTCATGCACTGTATTGCTGAAGTGACCGCTATAGCGAATATGTTTAGATTCTGTTCACTTGGAAGATCCAGCCTTTTCTGGTCTTATGTTGGGCTGTTGCATTTACATGACAGTTTCCCCTGACAGGTGTGATATCCTATAATGGGAGAACCAGTAGCAAATCCGTTCAGCCTCTTTGTTTGCTCTCACAAGTCAGTACGGAAAGGTTTGGCCTGTTGTCAGCATTTATTTGTCACAACAGCACCTGAGCAAGGTGTTCTTTGAACACACAGTAGCAAATCTGTTCAGCCTCTTTGCTTTTGGTCCACAAAGCGAACGAAATATGAATACGGCATACTTGCTCAGGTTTTCCAGGCCTAGGGTAAGACCGCCGCATCCGTACCTCATGCACTGTATTGCTGAAGTGACCTTTACATTGCCGAGAATCGTCTTCGTCCACAGAGGGATTGGAAACACAAAGAGGCTGAACAGATTTGCTACTGTGTGTTCAAAGAACACCTTGCTCAGGTGCTGTTGCGACAAATAAATGCTGACAACAGGCCGAACCTTTCCATACTGAGAGCAAACAAAGAGGCTGAACGGATTTGCTACTGGTTCTCCCATTATAGGATATCACACCTGTCAGGGGAAACTGTCACATAAATGCAACAGCCCAACATAAGACCAGATAAGGCTGGATCTTCCAAGTGAACAGAATCTAAACATATTCACTATAGCAGGATGGAACATGCAATGGAATACCAAAGCAGGAACCTTCCCCTCTGGAAAAGAGCAAGAATCTCCCTGGTTCAATCTCCGATGCAGCCCATTGTCAGCGCCTGACTGGTGGGCCACTGTGGAGATGATATCGACTGACGCCATGCAATGGCCAGGCTCTGGCGCCTTGCCATGGCCGAATATCGCTCGGATCAACTCCCCAAGGTTTTGAGATTCCCTAGGGAAGCAAGTGCAATGGCCGAATATCGCTCGGATCAACTCCCCAAGGTTTTGTGATTCCCTAAGGGAAGAAGGATGAACCCAATCAGCCCGAGCCAGACCAAGTCTTGGGTGGGCACCATAACAGTTTCTATCCCTCCACCATTCATCCCTTTGGCACAGTACCACACCTTGGGATTGGGACCCTTGTAGAGGATTCGTATCTCATGCAGGGCATACATCGGGCCGATTCTTAATCCCGGACCCGCAGGGACTCGGACAGTCGAGTGGCGAACCACAGAGCATACACCATCTAGGAGTGGGTGCAGCCACGCTCTACCGACCCTATAGGAATTTCTTCACTAGGGGCAGCTACCCACCATCTAGGGGTGGGTGCAGCCACGCACTACCGACCCTATAGGAATTTCTTCACTAGGGGCAGCTACTGGGGGCTGGGGCAGAGCCACTTCCCAGGCTGGCCAGTTTTGCTGCTGGATCTCTTTATAGAAAGTCAAATGAGATCCAGGGCAAATTATCCGGCTAGGACTTCCTGTGGCAGTCTACTTGGGTTTCCCATGCCCTTTTGACAGGCCGCTGGTCACACCAATGTTTGCACACACTCACCCGCAGTGTGGGGTTGTCCTCACCTGAATTTTACCAAGCATTTGTCAGCCTCTTAGTTTATCCCTGTCACTATGGACGTACTGGCCTGGCTGAACAGGTACAGGCATAGTGACAGCCGTAAGCCCTCTTGCCATGTCAAGGAGGGCACCCTCAAGAGGGTTATGCACATGCATAGAGTGTAAAGCAAAAACCCGAACATTGGGAAGTGGTAGATGGGAGAAATAAGATATTAAAATATTCGCTTTGAATTTAAACTGCACCCAAATTTTATACCTCAAAAATTTGAATGAAAAGTGCAGCTTAAATTCAAAGTAATATGGTATTAATAGTTCAAATAATCCTGAACTTCTGACAAGATTCAGTTTGAACTCTGAAATCATAAATCAAAAATACTCTATATTTATTAGCAATTTACTAATATTAATTATGAAATAATACTGAATTATAATAAGCTTAAGGAATACAAAGCTAAAGGAACTAAACAAAAAAGAATGCTGCCAGTGCACTGAACCATTGCCCAAAGGCAGAAATACATGTGACTTACATTAACCAAATCATAGAAATTACTGATTATATCATGATTATAAAGTATGAGTGATCACAAGCCAAAAGAACTGTAAGTTGAAAAACGACCTGTATCTGCTGTGGATGCATTTCATGCATTCTTCAGATATACGAAATGCATCCACAGCAGCAGTTCCTATCAGGCAAACATGTTGGAGTGAAGAAGTTTTCGTTTTTTATTCTTAAAAATAATGGGTCAAACATTTCCATATTATTTTATAGTTTAAAGATCTAGCATCAGCTTCAGATAATCATTGAACTATACTTATTATAATTTTATTTTATAATATTAGTATTCCAGAGATAATATTCACATGGTTCTAAGAAACTAATGTAAATACAATATCATGGTTTATACAGAATCTCGATTTTAATCCTATTATACTGAACTTTAATATCTTAGAATATTATAAAAAAATTTCAGAATTGGAAATCAAGAAATAATGGAAGAAGAATGCAGTATTTATTGGAATATTGTTTTATAAAAAATTTTCAGAATTGGAAATCAAGAAATAATGGAAGAAGAATGCAGTATTTATTGGAATATTGTCTAGATCAGCCATTTTCAACCTGCGGACCCCGGGCCGCATGTGGCCCATCAAGCTTTTACGTGCGGCCCAGAATGCACAGTCATGAATTTAATGAAAGCACTGAATTCTTCTCCCACATGCAAAAAAATAAAAATGAAAAATTCTGATATTAAAAAAATTTTTTTAAATCTAGAAAAATTAGAGTTTTCCTAATTTGCTAAGTCCTTCCAGATGCACTCATAAAATTTTACAATGCATGAAAAAGTAAAATTTTTTTAAATCTAGAAAAATTAGAATTTTCCTAATTTGCTAAGTCCTTCCAGATGCACTCATAAAATTTTACAATGCATGAAAAAGAGCCAAGGGGGAAAAATCTTGTGATTTAAGATTCCACATTTCACTGTATTAGTGAAATTAATTATAAAAAAAGTGTTTTTTAATACAAAACACACTTTTTTTATAATTAATTTTTTTCTGAAAAAAGCTTATGGTTTCGCAGCACTTTGCCACATGGTTTTGTATTAAAACACACCTTTTTTATAATTAATTTTTTTCTGAAAAAAGCTTATGGTTTCGCAGCACTTTGCCGCATGTATAAATAAACAATTAAATTTTTAATCATATTTGCAAAGGAAAACTTTTGATAAATTTCTTCATTGTTAGATACTTCAATAAATTCATCATCTGATTTTAGATTTTTATTTCTGAGTCATTTATTAAGTTTGTAAATCATGATGAAAGCCGTTCCAGCGCGCAGCTTTCTTCTTATTTTATATAGTAGAAATTACCCGCTCATTTATATGAGTGGAAATATACTATTGTGATTTAATCTTATAATACTTTATATAACAGCATATAGTATAATAATAGCTTACTAATAATACTTTATACAGTATAACAGCATATTGTGTAATAATAGCTTATCTGCAAATTTATTTAATATATATTTTATAATTTATCTTGCAAATTTATTTACTATATATTTTATTAAGCATTAGTTCAAATGTGTAGTAATTTTGTTAATAAATAGAAATTCCATAAATATAATAATGGGCTTCACGGACCCCATGCGCCTGTGGGGGGCTCGGCAATGCTCCCCCATGGGCCCGTGGGTCCCGGGAATTGTCTCCATGGGCCCATGTATTTGGGACATCCATTTGGGTGTTGTTTGTATTTGAGACGTGGATGGTGTATTTGAGAATTGTTACCACAGTGGACCCCGTGCGCCTGTGGGGGGCTCGGCAATGCTCCCCCCATGGGCCCGTGGGTCCCGGGAATTGTCTCCACGGGCCTGTGTATTTGGGATGTCCATTTGGGTGTTGTTTGTATTTGAGACGTGGATGGTGTATTTGAGAATTGTTACCACAGACGCGTGGGGACAATTCGTATTGGGAGCCCTTGGGGCCACCCCACGGAGGCCGTGGGAAACCGGGGGCCGACGGGCCCCACAGGACGCACAGGCCTCCTTCCACGGGTGGGGCTGCACCTCCATGGAGCGGGTAGTTTACAATTCCATACTTGTGAATGAGCTGTATTTAATCTAGTATCACATTAAGCAAGTAGTTTTTAATATTTTTGAAAGACTAGAAAATTTAAAACAAGTTCTCAAAAAAACAATATTTTTTCCAATACCAATTTGAATTCATTTTTTGTTTGTTTCAAAAATGATACTAGATTAAATACAGCTCATTCGCAAGTATGGATTTTATTCAGCATGAATAAAATCCATACTTGCAAATGAGCTGTATTTAATCTAGTATCGCATTAAGTAAGTAGTTTTTAATATTTTTGAAAGTTGTTCAAAAATGATGTTTTTGTTAATTCTTGCATGTCCCCTTGCAATAGACCAGTGCCCACAGTTTCCAGGGGCTATGGAATTCACGAATTGAGAAGTCAAGAATTTTTTGAAGGCGAGTTTTTAGAAGTTAGACTATTTTCATGTGATAGCAACCAGTTGAAGACTGCTGATATAGCATGTTGCAGCCCGTTTAATGTAACAGACAAATGTATGTGGCCCAGGAAAAAAAAAGGTTGAGAACTGCTGGTCTAAATCAATAATTTCCTAAATTATAAAATAAAAAGCTTTTCCTAATGGCACACATTCATAATCCTATGTACATAGTTCCAGACTTACATAGATCCATATTTATGTAGAGATGTCCTGACTTGTAAGAAAAATATACTGATTGAAGCAAATAAAGCTATAACACAGACACAAACAATGAAATTATGAGAAAAGTCTTATCATATATACATATGTTTTATTGCTTGTTAGGATGATTTAGTTAATGACTTGACTCAGATCTTGCTGAAAAAATGGAGCTGTAGGACTCTGAGTTGAATCTGGATCTTGTAAGATGGTAAGCAACTGCCTTACTATGCAGCCAGCTGGTCTATTTATGTCTTTATTAATATAACTATTTTTAATATACAGGATAACCTGTGTTAGGTGGCCACCTTTCGGGCTGAGATTGTGGCCACCAGACACAGTTAGCTACAAATTTCTTTATTAAACATCAAAGTTTAAAATACAAGGTTTATGACACAGTTTCACATTGTTAATTAAATCTAAGGAAAGAAATCACTAATTAATGTCTAATTTCAGGATTTTTTCACTTTAGAATGTTCAGCTGATAGAAGATCTAGAGCCCATCTGACATTTCTGATCAAAACACAATTTGCTGGCCACCTAGTAGATATTGCACACAAGATGGCGAAATTAAATATCACTGGCCATGGCCACAGAACACAGATGGCCATTTTACAAAGTTTAAAAATCCCCCAAGGGTAGATATTAAGGTGGCCACAGCTTGCAGATTGGACACCTAGCTCAAATGGCCACCAGCACAGGTTTTCCTGTATACATAATGAAAAACACAAATTAAAAAACAAGCAGGAATAATAAATTATTATATTCCTGCTTGTTTTTTAATTTGTGTAACATTGTAAGCAACAAAACAGAACTATGATCAAATTTAAATTCAAACTCAAAATATTATTGTATTATTGAATTCTGAACTGGGTAGGTAAATTATTGACAGTTATCATAAAAATTACATTGGCTTAAACTTATGGCAGGATGCATCAATGCCAATTTAGTTAACCTTGATTAAATGAGATTTGCCAGACAAGTACAGATGAGCAGTTAAATATAGAATTAGAGCATGTTTGGCCTCTATTAGATTCATTTGATAAGCCCTTAGGAGTATAAAAAAATTCTAAGTGAAACTCAAGTGTCAGAATAGGCCCTATTTATTTTTATTGATGCATTTTATTCTAAGCAACATAAGATCATTTGTTAGAAGCATTATTATTCCTATGTACTATCAACAGTTATAATGTTCACAAATGTTATATTAATAAAATAAACTGTGTTGGTACTTTATTATTTTTGACTTCCTTACATAAGGGTGTAAAATATTTTTATACCAGCAGGTAATATAAGCTATGAACTCAATATTGAATTCAAACTTGAAATTTAACAGAATTTGCAGCCCTCAGTAGAATAAACAGTTTAGAAGATTATATATTTAATATAACAGAGTTAGAGATTATATGTATGTAATTTCTAACTTTGATATATTTTGTTATTAATATACAACAAAAATATTAATGTAATGTTTACTTTAGAAATATTTATTTTTATTGATGCATTTTATTCTAAGCAACATAAGATCATTTGTTAGAAGCATTATTATTCCTATGTACTATCAACAGTTATAATGTTCACAAATGTTATATTAATAAAATAAACTGTGTTGGTACTTTATTATTTTTGACTTCCTTACATAAGGGTGTAAAATATTTTTATACCAGCAGGTAATATAAGCTATGAACTCAATATTGAATTCAAACTTGAAATTTAACAGAATTTGTAGCCCTCAGTAGAATAAACAGTTTAGAAGATTATATATTTAATATAACAGAGTTAGAGATTATATGTATGTAATTTCTAACTTTGATATATTTTGTTATTAATATACAACAAAAATATTAATGTAATGTTTACTTTATTATTATTTAAAAGTAGGGTAGTTCATAGAATTTTTCAACTATTTAGTAATACACAAAAAACCTAATCTTCAAAATCACTCACAAGTGATTCATGTTATGATTATTGATGCAGATAAGTCAAATGTTCCATCAGTAGATTATGGCAATGATCTATTGATATCTTTATTAACAGGAGATAGTGGCAACATCAACATAGCTACTGAAACCAAAATTCATCATCTTAATATTCTTAATAATATATTGCATAATTTTATTTTATATAGGCTATAATATAAAATGGACTAATTAAAAATTAAATCTTAGCATTAGTTGAAATAACTACAAAGCTATTATTTCCAACACAAAATTATTTTTTTTTTTTGCAGTCACTGCTTGCTATTATTATTTAAAATCAGATTTATTTGCTAAAATGCTTTACAAAGCTATTATTTCCAACACAAAATTATTTTTTTTGCAGTCACTGCTTGCTATTATTATTTAAAATCAGATTTATTTGCTAAAATGCTAAATGCTAGTCTCAATTAAAAATTTTAATTCAATTTGACCATATTTTAAAATCAATATCTATATTTCGTATTGTGATTTGATTTTGATCTTATGAGTTCACACAACTTTATTGTTTCAGCTGGAAATAGCACTTCATTTACGTTTAAGCATGAATATTGCATAAAAACTAACTCGACTTACCCCATTCTGTGCCATGCCAAAAGGTCCTGGGTTCATTCCGAGTAGAAGGATTCTTTTCGGTCCGCAGCAATATTTGCTCAAATACATTCGATGCGTTTGTTGAGCATAATCCAAAGGATTATATATATACTGGACAGATTCACAAAATTGGAGAGAGAGTAATTGCCGACATTGCTCAGTTTCTATCTCGTGTAATTCATCTGCAAAACACTTTCCTTCAATTCTTATTCTCTTCGCTAATATCAAACGATCGTCCCGTTCTATGTTTGGCATATTCATTATAATATGTTTATTGATAACAAATATAATTACGTATATATATATAAAATTTCGCCATAAAAAATTTCTTTATTTAAAGCACAAGTAGCCGATCTTTCTAAATCGCATACATTCACTTTACAAAGACTATACTTTTCATCCTAGATTTCTTCTTTTGGAGGTTTTGGCATCCTAGATATACTTGACCAACTTCGATATTCGACAACCAAGTCGACAACATACACAACCCTAGAAGACGATCGAAGTGCTCCTATTAACTTATAACTTTTATTTTTAAAACTAGGTTTTTAAAAAGATTTTATATTATTCATGATATTATTATAGCAGAATTTCAATATTAATGATGAAAAAAAAATATATCAATTTATATTATTTTGTAATTGTATTATACAGTCGCACAAGAAAGTATATCGCCACCCTTGCGCCGATCGGCTTAGTGGTGACGTCACGAAGTGAATTAGGGCTCTAAATAAGATATAGTATTTAGTATATTAATATACAATTATTTGCCATAGGCAAATAATATGATGTTTAAGAAATAAGAGATCTGACACAAAAATTTATTATTCTTTCCTGAAGGTTTTTTTATTTTATATATATATTTTAATTTTACGTCCCTTTCCAATCAGGGAGAGGGATCTACTAAGGGCCAGGGCCAGTTCCAACCACGGGCTACACCTATTCGCGTTTCAAAACGAATGACCTGCCAACTGGTGTCTCTCTGCGAAACTACTGAAAGGATCTACTAAGGGCCAGAGCCAGTTCCAACCACGGGCTACACCTATACCCGTGGATGGGGCCGAGCTGGGCCCAGCACCTCGAAAAAACTTTTCAGGAGATGCTGTACCTGGGACGCCAACCCGGGTCCTCCTACGTGGTATGTATGCCAACGCGTTACCACTCAGCCATCCGGCCGCCTTTCCTGAAGAGTTATGTCCATCGATATCCTTGGTTATATCACAATCTTTGTTGCTATAATTTGCATATCATTTTGACGCGCACCTTATAATTTAATAAATTCACTTCGGTCTATTGTTTCTAGCATCACTTATAAGTTATAAAATAGTATTTTATTAATGAAAATAGTGTAACATAATTTATGGCTGTTGGTTTAAATTTAAAGATGCAGGTTTATCTCATTTAAATCGTTGGTTTATCTAAAACAATTATTAATTACTATCAATTTATGTAGATTGACGTTTTGATCTGTACTCCACCATAAAATATTTAGATATGAACCAACATCTCAACATGAAAAGAATGTTACTGCTGACAGCTGTCACCATTGTGTTTCGAAAGTGAACTGAATATAAGTGTAGGATTTTACTTTTTTTGCTTTAATAAGAACAGCATCAAATAAATCAGATTCGAGACTCGTTTGAACAACAAAATCGTTATATATTAATCCAACAGAATTAAAAGATATTTATCATCCATTATTAATTTATTATTTACAATTTTAAGTTTAGGACCAGAGAATGCAAGAACGCATAGGCCCTATTCGTATTTTTGAACTATCGTTTTCTCTTTCAAGCTGAAAAGGAGAAATAGGTGTTTCTTACTCTTTTATTTCATAATTCTCTCTTCTTCCTCTGTTGAACAATGCATGAGTTTACAGTATTGAGTTTATTGTAGAAACAAATAACCTATTTTGAACTATCGTTTTCTCTTTCAAGCTGAAGAGGAGAAATAGGTGTTTCTTACTCTTTTATTTCATAATTCCTCTGTTGAACAATGCATGAGTTTACAGTATTGAGTTTATTGTAGAAACAAATAACCTGAAGAAACTTGTATTGTTTAGAATATCTTCCAGAAAAGGACCACAGTCCCATTTTTTACATTTGAACATGAAAAGATCCTGAAATGGCTTCTCCCAAAGAACTTCATCTTTTCACTTGTTTCTGAGTTTTCATTGTCTTTCTGCTTGTTTTTCTTGTCAATGTTGTGCATTTATTGGTTAGAACTTGATGAAATATGCCATTATTAAAGGTCATCTATATATAAGACCTCTGTTCTTAGACATATCATTATATTCGACATTTTTTTTACTCATCTATAGTTCTATTTCAGTTTCTACGATATAGCAACTTGAATTATGTGGCTGTTAATAAACTTTGTTTTTGTATGCAAACACTCTGAAAACGTCATTTATATGATTGCAAACCGTATTAGCAATAAATACCGATCGCGCACGTTACCAAACAAATTATCCGCGAGTTGTCATACAACATTTCTCAAGTCAACATAGCTATTTAATAAATATAAATTAATGTAAAGTGTAGAATTTTATGAATTGAAGTCTGTATAATTAGGGAATTTCTATAATAAAAATAATTACATTAGTGATGTGCTACAATAAGAGCCTGTTCACACTTCATTTTCTCTATTGTGATAAACTTCCTTCTTCTCAATTTTATATATCATCTTTTTAATATTATACTAGTATATATTCCTTACATTTCATATGAAAATGTAAAAAAATTAATTTATAGTATATATCAAAATCTTAAATAATATAAATAAAACAAGAAAGTTATACACAATGGAGAAAATATTAAAATTTTTATTGTAAACATGTTAATTTGAATAAATAAGAATTTAACACGGAATATTGGATTAAATTACAAATGTATCAGAAAATTGATGCAGATATTAGTTTTGAATAGGCATTTATATTAATATTCGTTGACAGTTTATCATTTCATTATGAATTTAATGATTTGTTATATTTCATACTTTCTTTAAAAATCTATAGCCCTACAAACTCAATCTTTTTAAAGTATTAATAGTTACATTTGTTTTTCTTATGATATTTTAATATACCATAAAAAATATCAGAATTGAATAGCGAAGATTATTTAAATTGTTTGTTTTTAAACCAATAAGTACTACATTCTTCTTTTTTTTAGTTTGTTTATTGATTAGACTTATTATATCATGAAATGTAAAGAATATTTTTACTTTTGATTAATTTGTGTGATCTTTTGTTAATTTGTTGGCATAGGTAAACGCAGTCGTGCTAAAGATAACCCTGATTCATTACTAAGCACATTTTAGAATAAGCAGTGTTTTGCCTACCAAAGAAGAAGAGCGCGGGGTTTATTTATAAACATGCGCCAACCCTATACTGTAATTATTTATAAGTAATGTAATACAAATTAAATAAGGTGTCTGTAAGCAAAAAAACACACACAAACCAAGTATGAAAATGATGGGAAGAAAGGTTCGTAGGAACCTAATATCCTCTTATGGTATGGCTATGCAGACGCGAGAGTGCGAAAAGTTTGCCGAGAGCAAGCGAAGGCGAGAAAATAAACTTCTCGCAAAATATAACACTCTCTCTCATAGCTATCGCTAAAACTATCATGCAGTAGCGTGAACTGTGTTTGCGACTAAAACAAATGGATAGAATTAGACGACTACTCTAAGAAAAAAATTATTGTTAATAATGTTGTATACTGATGACTTTTCGATTTCTGTGCTCAATTAATCGTTTATCCCAAATTTCGGGATTAGCAAATACACAATTAGTTAATTTTTCTTTTAAATACGATTGTTCTTGCTTATTAAAGGCATCCATGTTGGAAATGAAAGTGAGGTCGGAGAGATTGCGCAAGCGCATAATATAGCGAGAAGCCGAAAGCCGCGAGAAGCATCAAACCAAGTTGGATGTAAGCGAGAAGTACTTTCTCGCTCTCGTTCGCAAGATTTCTCAGCTTTCGCTCATGCATAGTACAACGAGACACAACGAGTACAACGAGAGCGATAAAGCCAGAAATCTCTCTCTCGCAGCTAAATTCGCGTCTGCATAGCCGCACCCTTATAGTATCCGCCTTTGAAAATAGCTGTTTAAAGGGCACCTCAGTACCCTTCAAACATCTATTCAAAGGCGTGACTATTATGAGCAAAACCAGAAATCTAACTAATGCTACTAAAAATGACATAGCGTGTCTATATGGTGAAGGAAAAATAACTGAATAGCCATTTCATATTTTTCGGTAATTTCTTTTTTAAAAACGAAGCCGAGGGAACCTTAAAATTTGGGGCTATTTCTTTCATAAGTTTAAGAAATCCTTCGCCTTCAACAATGTTGAATGGTCACATATCCTTGCAAATAAAGTATAATAAGGCTAGGATGAACTTGTCATACACCATCCTGAAAGGGAAGGAAATTTAAACTTGTCTAAAACACTTAACAAAAAAGCGAATAATTACTTTTGCTTGAAGAAATCCTCATGAAAGCATCTCTTAGGGTATTAGGTAAATCAATTTGCTCGGGTGAATGTTCTAATAATGTTACATTTCAAGAAGCAAAACTTAGTTCCTGGATGGTAGGTTTTAATGCATCAATAGTTCTGGGAAAATTACATTTTAATTAATGCAACATATATTAAAATCTAATAATCTACTTAAAAAATGTTTTTACGTGTCTAAATTTGCTGCTTTCTTGTACTCTAGAAGGTAAAGGTTCTCTTTCAAAACTAATTCTGTGTCTTTTATGGTACTTAAACAAATTCGATATGTTGCCACAATATTTAATATCTTTAAAGCATTGTGCTTTTCACGGAATTGCCAAATGTGATACCATTCGATAGAACTCATCAAACTGGTCAAAAATTATAATAGAACCATCGACGAAAGGGCACCGATTAGAAGATATTTCGAAAAATTTACCTCAGAATTGGTAAACGAACCATATACCGCAGCCATATTGAACGAGAAGTAAAACGTCACGTGACCATCATTGTAATGACGAAAACCTGCTATGGTTTTACACCTTGTTTTAAAAGCCAAAAATACGCCGGGAATTATTCTTATGATTATATAGGTTATGATTTTATGCTGAAATCCATAAGTTACTCAAGCAATTTATGGATTATATATTATATATACATTACTATACAGGGTGAGTTTTTTATCTTGAGACAACGAAATATCTTAATTGGAATACAGGGTGAGTTTTTTATCTTGAGACAACGAAATATCTTAATTGGAAGTGAGTTTTTTTATCTTGAGACAACGAAATATCTTAATTGGATCTCATATTTCGGAAAACATTGTAGACAAAAGTTGTTGGGTTTCAAAGGGGCAATCAATTGGTAACCTTAAATCTGACCTTGACTTTGACCTTCAATGTCATTTGAGGGTCAAGTCAGTTTTTTTAAATAGGAAGACATACCCCAGAAATGGAAAGAGAGGAAAATTTCACAATCGGACATACCCTTGACCTTAAGGTTTAGGTCAAAGATCAAGGTTATTTGCAGGTCAAAAGATTTTTCCAATGGGAAACCATAATTTTCATCACATTTTTTAATGACCTTATTACTTTGACCTATAAAAGCATTCACTACTTTTAGCATTACCCAGGAGTATCAACGTGGACGTAGTAGTTTTCTGCTCCCTTTGGGGTGCTTGATTTCAATGAATCCCCTCGCCTCTCACTATCAGCGTTGGTTGTTTTCGGTGCATCACTTTACTTCTCACCGTTGCTTGATTTATTGGTTTTGGGGAAACATTTTATAACAAATGTTCAAAACGATGCCCTTCCACTTCAATGCATTTGTTGAAAAATGCATTGAAAATGGGATTAAAAATATGTGTTTCCATTTAATTTCACAATAGTGAGAGGTGAGGTGATTCATTGAAATCAAGCACCCCAAAGGGAGCAGAAAACTATTACATCCATGTTATTACTCCTGGGTAGTGCTAAAAGTAGTGAATGCTTTTAAAGGTCAAAGTAATAAGGTCATTAAAAAATGTGATAAAAATTATGGTTTCCCGTCGGAAAAATCTTTTGACTTGCAAATAACCTTGATCTTTGACCTAAACCTGAAGGTCAAGGGTATACCCGATTGTGAAATTTTCCGCTCTTTCCATTGCCAGGGTCAAAAGTAGGTCTTCCCATTTAAAAAAACAGACTTGACCCTCAAATGACATTGAAGGTCAAAGTCAAGGTCAGATTTAAGGTCACCAATTGATTGCCCCTTCGAAACCCAACAACTTTTGTCTACAACTTTTTCCGAAATAATGAGATCCAATTAAGATATTTCGTTGTCTCAAGATAAAAAACTCACCCTGTATAATATAGACTGCCATAATATGTATTTGCATCAAGATGTATATTTAAATCATCTTGAAAGTATTCTTGCCAAGGTGTTTGAATATAATTCTTGCGCGACACCTTCAAGATTTATTACAGTAAACTCCCGTATAACGTGCTCTTCTATAACACGAATTCATATAATAAAATGAAATCGTTCTTCAATAACACTAGACTCCAGCGTGGAGTTCGCTGCGCGGAGCTCGCCGAGTTCCGTTCGGTTCACCACGTTTGGTTGACGTTAGCGTTGGACTATGAACTGCCAGCGTCTTTAGCTGACTTTCGACGCTGAATTCCCATCATTCAAAATACCGAAATTGCGCAGTCTTCTTTTCATTTATAAAATCCCATTACGAAAAGTTACGCTTCTATTTTGCTTCTTCGAAAATTAAAGAAAAAAACAAGTTATGTCTTTGATGTCAGTGAAAAATTTACCGAATATTTTGCTAGCAATACCTCTGCATTGCAATGACAATGATATTAATAGAAATTGATTCCTTGTATACTTAAATGTTTTAATATGGATGAAATTAAAAAGAAGGTTTTTTTAAAGTTTTAAAATCAAGTGTTTTTGTTATTTTGTATTAAATTAATTTTTTTTTATTTGTTTATTGGTAATATATTGACTTTTTCTAGTGCTGGAACTTTTGTAAAACTTCACCGGTCACCCAGTTCCCGCTTACCCTCCCGTGGGAGCTATAGCTTGTGACCCTACAGGAATATGGCGGATACAGACATGCGCATTGAAAAATAGTGACCCGATATACTGCTGAGTGCTACTACTCGTTAAGTCTCTACTCTGGTATAGCGTCACTCAACTCCCAACTCCAAAGTAGAAAAACTTTCAACTCTCGACGGAGGCCAGCGTTGAGGCTGACGTTGGCGCCGACTGGAGTTTGACTATAAACCATGACGCTAGCTTGAAACTCCACGCTGGAGTCGAACTATAAATCAGCCTTAATACGTGTAAAGGCTGGTTTATAGTCCGACTCCAGCGTGGAGTTCACTGCGCGGAGCTCGCCGAGTTCCATTCGATTCGCACGTTTGGTTGGCAATTCATAGTCCAACGTTAGTGTTGGACTATGAACTGCCAGCGTCTTTACACTACTGTATGTATTATACTTAATACATACAGTAGCGAAGCTTCGACTAAATTTTTGCAGGATGGCAATGCGCGCGCATACAACTAGTGATCCTAGTGGAGAAGAACTTAAAACAAGATAATCAACCTAATTCCTATGTAAACAGTAGTAGATTTTGAGACGTAATCCAGGGCCGTGTTCAGTAACATAGCCGGCTAACTGCCGCTAAGTTACTGTGATATTAGTTTACTAGAAGCTTGTCTGACTAATGATAGTTCAGCTCACTCGTAACAATTAGTACGCCAACTTTTTTTGCTGGCGAAAATGTGTTTATGATGGGCAATATTAGCTATTCAGTAATTTTTAGTGAAAAAGAAGCAAATAATTATAAAGGAGGCAACAATAGTTATTAAATAAAAATGAAATTGTTTATATTAAAAAAAATAATTCAAACATTAGTTATTTTCTAATCACACTGCAGAGGCAACTGCTCCTCCAAAGGAGTTCAGTTCAAGTACATTTTAATTAAAAACAATTTTATGATTATGAACTTATTTTCTAATTGCGAATTACCCAAAATCATGTTTTGTAGAAAAAATTGAATTTTTACAGGACAGGAAATAACTTTAAATTACGTAAGAAGACAAAAGCAAAATTTCTGTTTTATCAAAATACA
>AYEL01030015.1:0-14229 GCA_000484575.1 Olivierus martensii
TTTAACCAGGGCTGCCACATTTGATGCATACCATGGTTGTGAGACCCATTATTACCTATGCTACCATAATTTGCTTGCGAAGAGTTTTACTTAAGACTTGCAGGACCGAACTTGAAAAGATTCAAAGATTGGCTTGTCTAAGCATCACTGACATTATGAAGACTGCTCCTACTGCTGCTCTTGAGATCATCTTGGGCATTCCTCCTTTGCATTTATTGTTGACGCGAGTGCCCGGGAGGGTTATTTTAGGCTTCATTCTTGTAGGATGTGAATTTCTTCACCGCACAAAGTGAAGCATTTATCTTTTGAATGGGACTGGTTACACTGTAACATTCTTGAGATGGTTAAGGATTATATGGTTCCTATATTTAACTTCTTTTAGCCTTTCACTGTTGTTTTGCCCAGTTTGGAGGGCTGGGGAGGGGGATTGTGTGCAACAGGTTTACTGCGAGGGGACGGGAATGTCTTATTCCTATTCCCTCGGGCGGTTTGCCACTGTCTTTCAGGTAGTAATTTATGCTATTTCTGAATGTGTTTAAAATTAACTTTGTCAATAAATGCATTTATATCCTATCTGATAGTCAGACTGCTCTTAAAGCACTTGATAGTCCGCTTTGCTTCTAAGCTTATAAGGGAATGTTGTCTTCTCATTGAGGAACTGACATGAAACTAACATTAACAGTGTGCAACTTGTCTGGGTGCCAAGGCACAAAGGGATTGACAGCAATGAGGTTGTTGATGGATTTTCCAAGTTAAGGGGCTTCTCGTCTCTTTATTGGACCTGAGCCTACCCTGGGCATTAGATCTTATGCATTTGGGCGGGATTTCAGGAACTGGTTGACAGTCCAAAATCTCATTTACTGGAAGTCTACTCCTAGTTTCAGGCAGAGGAAAGCTCTCAATTTTAGTTTTTCTGTACAGAGAACTAAAGAGTTGCTCTCAGTGCATAAAAATGATGTTAGGATTATTGCAGGTCTCCTTACAGGGTACTCTCATCTTAGAAGACATCTTCATTTAATTGGTAGTGCTAATAGCCCTACTTGTAGAAGATATCAGGATGAGAAAGAAACTCCTCTTCATATTTTATATGAATTTGTGGCCCTTTCAAGTATGATCTTTTTGGGTTGCATTTCCCTGCACCAGAAGATCTTGCTACCGTTCAATTGAGGAAGATGCTGTCTTTCGTGATTAAGACGGGACTTAATATGGGATGATTCTGTTGGGATGCACAATAGACCATTGGTGGTCGCAGTGCTAGGGCTGAGAAACCCCCCCTTCCTACATTTACATCTACATCTCATCAAAAACGTAAACGTGAAAATGGGAAAAAGTATTAGTTTGTTTGTTCACAAAAAGAGTAGAAATCTAAAACGTTGCTAACTTCCATTCCAACATCAATGTCGAAAAATTAGATTTAAATACTGAAATAAATTCAATATACACAGTGCGTCACAGTGCAATATACCGATTTTATAGCCACAGTCTTAAGTGGCTATAAAATCGGTACTATTACTAGCTATCTTCATGAAATCTTGGGAACTACTTACTACAGCCTTCCTTTCCTGTTATACAAAGTTTCAAGTCCATTGGACTACATGCAACTGTTTAGTAGCAGTTCGCGTGGTAGTATCAAGGTAGTTGCTGTCATAATTTCGCGATGAATAAAAATAGGGAACAACGTTAACCGAAAGAGAAAGAGAATCGCAACGAATAGAAAGAGAATTTAATCGTGTTGCGATTAAATTCTCTTTCAAAGCCGGCAAAAGTGCAACGGAAACTTTCGAAAAGTTGAAAGTGGCTTACGCTGGATCTGTTATGTCTCGTGCTACTGTTTTTCGATGGTACAACCTTTTTGCGAAGGGTAGAGAGTCGGTTGAAGACGTGGAAAGGTGTTGGTCATTTTTTTCGACTCCAAAGGCATCGTCCACAAAGAATTTGTCCCTGAAGGTACTACTGCTACTGCTGCATTCTAACAACAAATTCTGGATCGCCATTGCAAAAGAATTGCGCGTGTTAGACCTGAGTTGTGGAGAGATCGTTCATTTTTTCTCTTGCACGATAACGCACCAGCTCATACCGCGACAGTTAACACCCAATTTTTGGCCAAAATATGATTCCTGTGCTCAGCCACCCACCGTACTCGCCTGATGTGAGTCCCCCTGACTATTTCCTGTTCCCCAAATTAAAGATGGACTTCAAAGGGGACCATTTTGCGACGATAGATGAGATACAAGAAGCCGTGACAACGAGGTTAAACAGTATTCCAAAAGAAGATTTTCTGAAAGCCATGAAAAATTGAAAGATCGTGCAAACATGTGTATTATTTCTAATGGAGACTATTTTGAATAAAAAATTTTTGTAATTTTTTGCGTCTTTTATAGCGACAGTCTTAAAACTTATGGGACGCACTGTGTAGTGTCATCTCTTCAGGCTTTTACTTGACAACTTTTTGAGTTATATTACGTTATTACCCAACTATCATAGATATTAAAAAATGCCTGAAGAGATGACAGTATATTGAATTTATTTCAGTATTTAAACCTCATTTTTCGACATTGGGATTGAAATGAAACTTGGCACCTGGTTTAAATTTCTACTCTTTTAATGGCTAAACAGTCCCACCCCTTGAAAATATTTATCATGGGGTCCGGGCCCGGCCCGTCGATCCCCGTCCTCCACGATCCGGCTGACCCCTCCGCAGGGTTGGGCAGCTTGTGGAAGGGCTTGTTTCCTCCCCACACTTTGTACTCTTACTGAGTGGAAAGTGGCGTCATCTGTTGACAAAATAATGGCTAAACAAACTGGTGGAACAAAACTTGGTCCATGTTTTCACATTTATGTTTTTGCTGGGATATTAGTACTTTTTGCTAAATTGTTATATTAAATAAACACGATAAATAAATAATAATCTAAAATAGTTAAATAATTCTTTGCGCGACAATACTTTTCCTTTTAATCGATGTTTATGAATTATCTGTTTCATATTAATAGTGTTTTAATACAGATAGTAAAGTATGGTCTTCGACCGGAACCACGAGAATATTTTGTAATAACCGATATATTCATTATATTCACTAATATATTCATTAAAAAAAGACTTCTATATAGGCGACGCCGTACTGACAAATGCGACGAACTCGATCGTTTCGGGTGAAGAAATAATAAGTCACAAAAATATTTGAAAAATTGGTATTTTCAAAATTTTTTCTTTACCTGTATCCTAAGACTTAACTTGACTAAATTTCAAAGCTCTATGTCTACGGGTAGCACTCTATAATTTTGATGAGTGAATCAGTGTCCGAATTTGTGCTAAACGTGACTAAATTTCAAGTCTCTATGTCTACGGGTAGCACTCTATAATTTTAATGAGTGAATCAGTGTCCGAATTTGTAATTTTCTGAGGCCTCTTCTAGACATCTAGATATTATAGCTTGAATAATTTACAGGATCATGAGGAAATAAAGCTTAATAAAATACGTAATTTTCACTTTACTAGCTTAAACAGAAGCGAAGTTATGGAGGTGGCAAATAGTGCTTAAGGTGGGTCGTGTAAATATACACAAGTGTGCGCTGCGAGAACTTGGCGCGGCGCACTACTATGCGCCTTTATTCAATACGAAATTTTAGCCTAACAAAAAGTAATGGAGTAGTTTATTGGAAAATGCCCCGAAAGGGCAGGAAAAAAGATGAATAAACTGGAAGAAGAAGGTTTCAAACATTAAATTTTTACAGGATCATGAGGAAATAAAGCTTAATAAAATATGTAATTTTCACTTTACTAGCTTAAACAGAAGCGAAGTTATGGAAGTGGCAAATAGTGCTTAAGGTGGTTCGTGTAAATATACACAAGGGTACGCCGCGAGATCTTGGCGCGGCGCACTACAATGCGCCTTTATTCAATAAGAAATTTTAGCCTAACAAAAAGTAATGGAGTAGTTTATTGGAAAATTCCCCGAAAGGGCAGGAAAAAAGATGAATAAACTGGAAGAAGAAGGTTTCAAACATTAAAAAGTAGTGTACAAATATCAATACGAAACGTAAAGGACTTAAAATCAATTTTTATAACTGAAGTATACTTTAACCTCTGAACTTGGAAAATATCTCCTCACGAAAAAAGTATACTCCACAGCTGTGCAAGTAAAACGTTATAGAGTTAGTAAGAAGCAATAATGCGGAATATACTTTCTTTGGTGAAGAGATTTTTTTCCAAGTTCAGAGGTTAAAGTATATATTTCAACTTTAAAAATTGATTTTAAGTCTAGTACATTTCGTATTGATGCTTGTACACTTTTCGTCGATGTCTGTACATTTCATTTTAATGTATGAGACCTTCTTCGAGAATATTCATCTTTTTTATTCTGCCCCTTCAGAGCATTTTCCAATAAACTAATATTTTAATATTTATTAAAATAAATAATCCAAATAATATAAGTAGTATATATATGATGATCCCCATGATATATTTGTTTACATTTTCTTTGATTTGCTCTCCTCACGAAAAAAGTATACTCCACAGCTGTACAAGTAAAACATTATAGAGTTAGTAAGAAGCAATTCTGCGGAATATACGTTCTTTGGTGAAGAGATTGTTTCCAAGTTCAGAGGTTAAAGTATATATTTCAACTAAAAATTGATTTTAAGTCTAGTACGTTTCGTATTGATGCTTGTACACTTTTCGTCGATGTCTGTACACTTCATTTTAATGTATGAGACCTTCTTCGAGAATATTCATCTTTTTTATTCTGCCCCTTCAGAGCATTTTCCAATAAACTAGTATTTTAATATTTATTAAAATAAATAATCCAAATAATATAGGTAAATTTTTCAAAAGTAAAATAGAAAAAAATCTTATTCATGTACTAGGGGATGCCCAAAATTCAAGTTACTACGTGTTATATAATAAATTTTCAAATACCGAGCCGCAGTCAATTTCCTTCTGGATCAATGAAATCCGCATCAATATTTTTCGGTCTAAATGGTTTCAAAAATTGATGGTGTTATGTATTTCACATGCATTTATTTTGAATAGATACATAATTCTTTTTAAAATAAATGAACAAACTATAAATATATTATTTTTTTTTAAATTAAATAGGTAAGCAGAGTGGGGTAAGTGCAGAAGGGTTTTTACAAAGTTGCACCTTAAATGCAGATATTTTAACTTATCATATAAATATTTAGCATGGTCGTTAACTATGCCATTCCACAGCTACTACCGTATAATTCATCTTTGAAAGTTTTAAATTTTCGACAAAATTTTACAAAATGGCAGCTACTCCGCACATAACCCGAAAGGAGGTAAGAGTGTATGTGCAAGTTAAAAAAGTTTTGAAGCTCATTTACGCACTCTAATTGGCACTGGCAGAATTATGAACAAATTTACTATAAAATGCTTTTTACAGCATTAAGATAGGTTGTTTCGTTTTACAGTTATCCTTTCTTAAAGAGAAAAGGATTGAACTCATGAAATTTGAGAGGACAATCCATCCCATCGATATCGATCGGTTTTAACCTACAGGCTGGGAGCCATCGAAAAGTGACTAGTGTAAAAAAGTTTAGGTCACTATGACTTCATTTAAAAAAAATCGAGATCAAATGTCATGATACCGGATCGCACCGCTTATATATCTAAAATAATGCATCTATTTCAACCAAAAAAGCGGCGTAGTGGTTAAGATGCTTTCCTGCTGAACTGAACTTTATAAGTTCGAGTCTCGCTTACGTGTTTTTTTTTAAGTGAATAATTTAAATATTGCTAACAATAATACTTCAAGCAAAATCAAGTTTTTTTGTGATAGTCGCGTTTCACAAATTCTCTTTTCAATTATTGTTCTATCTCTTTCTTGCTTTATATTTCTCTCTCACTCTCTAATTGTCGTAATTCACTATGCATAGAGTGATATCTAATATACCATTTGCGCTCGAAGCGTCTTTACGTATGGATAGTAGCAACTTGTCGAATGCTACTAACCCATATGTAATTATGACAACAGAAAACTTGCTTTTACTGTGATAGTCGCTTTTCACAAATTCTCTTTTCAATTATTGTTCTATCTCTTTTCTGCTTTATATCTCTGTCTCACTCTCTAATTGTCGTAATTCACTATGCATAGAGTGATATCTAATATACCATTTGCGCTCAAAGCGTCTTTATGCATGGATAGTTGCAACTTGTCGAATGCTACTAACCCATATGTAATTATGACAACAGAAAACTTGCTTTTACCTGAAGGTTATTGTTAGTAAAATTTTAATTTATTCACTTGAAAAAAGCACCTAAGCGAGACTCGAACTTACAACGTTCAGTTCCGCAGGAATGAACGCCGCCGCTTTGGTAGAAATAGTTACACTTTTTAGATATATAAGCGGTGCGATCCGGCGTCATGACATTTGTCCTCGATTTTTAAAAACGAAGGCCTTCTGAGCTAAAAACCTTTACACGAGTAAAGCCCTTTTACACGAGTTACTTTTCGATGGCCCCAGCCTATATGTTATAGCCGATCGAAATCAGTGGGACGGAGATTGTGTCTTCCCCTTGTGAAATGTGAGTGGTGATATAGTGAAATATGAAAAATGTTTTTTATCAAATAAAAAATGCTTTATAAGAAAATATTAATTGACATCTTTGCATTTATCAATCGTCATCTCGGACAACGTTCCCATGCCGTTTATTTCTTTAGAATAATCGACCCTGTTGGTTTTTCTGACGTAGTGCGACCCATCTTATATGCTAGAAAAAGAAGTTAATAAATATATTAAAATGTAGAATACAAAACAATAAACATGAGTTACTTTTCGATGGTCCCAACCTATATGTTATAGCCGATCGAAATCGGTGTGACGGAGATTGTGTCTTCCCCTTGTGAAATGTGAGTGGTGATATAGTGAAATATGAAAAATGTTTTTTATCAAATAAAATATGGTTTATAAGAAAATATTAATTGGTATCTTTGCATTTATCAATCGTCATCTCGGACAACGTTCGCATGCCGTTCATTTCTTTTGAATGTTTATAAGAAAATATTCCAACGCCTAGCTATGCTAGACACGCCTGCTCCGTCTAACGCTCCAACGCCTAGCTATGCTAGACAAAGTTTAAGGTAGTGCGACCCATGTTATATGCTAGAAAAAGAAGTTAATAAATATATTAAAATGTAGAATACAAAACAATAAAATTGAACATGTTATGAGGCCAGAAGAGCCTAATACGCAATTACCCCAATGTACTGATCTGCACCTGCCCAAGTAACTATATATACGGGACAAGAGTTTACCAGGGATTTTCTCGATAAATTTTAAAAGGTCAAAAAATATTATTTGCTGAATGTAAACTTTTATCAATATTCTTCGTACTTTCTAAAAAACATCTTCTAATATTAAGTTATCTTAAGAATTATTGCACTTTTAAGATACTGTCAAAGATTTGTTGCTATTGGGATGAGACGCTTTTGTAAAAGTCGATGTAAATACCGGACTCGCATCACTCATCGTGCGTTATCTATGTCGATGGGTCGATATTACTGTAACTTGTAATATAATACTGCAATATCAAGTAGCAAAATTTCGATTATCTTGTATTAAAAAATCCCGATAATGCATTTCCCCCAACTATGCCCTTACCCCTCCCCGCCTTATTTATTTCATATTAACTACTGACTTTCATAGTATGGAGTCACAATGAAGATATAAAGAGCCGCAATTTGGCCACTATGGATATATAGGAAACATAAGGCGTTATAAATAAATAAAGACTAAGCTAAAGGAATTTTGTATTCAGATATGGAAATGATTGAGAAAGTCTACATTAAACCGTAATACAGAAATATCTTTATTAGGAGATAATAATTATAATTTATGAACATAATTAATTTAATAACTTTAATTGTTATATTTGAATTAAGTACTTATTCTTGAGACAAGATAAGTATTCTGCTTTGGTTGGGAGAACTAATGATCTCTATTATTATTGTTGATATAATTATTAACTTGAACATAGAGACAGCATAGGATAAAATGGAAGATTTCAGTATATATTAAAATATATTAAAGTATTCCCGAATGAATGTATTGTTCATAATATAGTAAAGTTAATAATACTGTATAATAAATAATTTCTTCCTTCTATTAAAATTTCTATTTGAATTTCTTGTCTTAATTTTTCTTTTTTTTCTATATATGATTTTAAATAATATTACCTATTGTTATTTTGTTTTGATGATATCTTTTTCCTCCCCTAAAAAACTAAATTAAATTGTAAAATTTTAAATTGTTTTATGAGTAATTAAAATAAATCACTAAGAGTAATTTCCTGTTATTATTGGAATTTAGTAATGAGGTTGCTTATTTTAGAACAATACTCATGAAATTTCTTTATTATTGGAACACTCATACTTTCCATTTTTCATGAAATATTGTTTCAGTAAGAAATTCTTTTAGTACAAGACTCAGTAATTCTTATCAAATTATTCGATTTAATGATATTTTAATATATTTTTGTAAGCATTCACAAAATTACAGCACCAGAAAATTTAATATATTATTAACTAACATGAGAGGATTTATAAAAAATTTTATACGAACGTTTGACGCCACCTGACCAGCCATTCCAGTCCATGTACCGTTTTTTTCTTTTCTTCCAAAACTGCTTGCTATAGGTTGTAATAGTTCATACCTAAAAAAAAATAAAATTTTCTGAGTGAAATATGGATCCCTAATTATATATAAATATATAAAAATGTTTATACCTATAAAGGCAAATAAAATTTTCTGAGTGAAATATGGATCCCTAATTATATATAAATATATAAAAATGTTATTGTAGCTAATTAAAACAGGTAAATAATTATAACAGGTTTATAAGGTTAAGCAGCAAAAGATATAATGGGCCGGATTGTCCGGGGCTCATCTTGTATCCTGAGACAGGAAAAAACGGCCCTCCCATGCTCCAACTACTAGGGAATTACGGGGTACACAACGTCGGCGAGAATAATCTCTGCTTAATCATTGCCTGCCACACGGGTGCAGACTCGCCTGCCACCTCTTGGTCCACAAAGCGAACGAAATACGAATAGGGCAGACTCGCTCAGGTTTGCCAGGCCTAGGGGTAAGACCGCCGCATCCGTACCTCGTCACTGTGTCGCCAAAGCGACCATTACATCCGTAGGGGTAAGACCGCCGCATCCGTACCTCGTCACTGTGTCGCCAAAGCGACCATTACATTGCCGAGAATCGCCTCTGTCCATAAAGGGATGAAGACACAAAGAGACTGTATTCGCTACTGTGTGTTCAAAGAATACATTGCTCAAGCGCTGTGGCGACGATTAAACGCCGACAACAGGCCGAAAGGACCAAAAGTCCGAACCTTTCCTTACTGAGAGCAAACAAAGAGACTGAACGGATTTCTTACTGGTTCCCCCATTACGGGAGATTACGTTTGTCAGGAAAAACCGCTGCGTAAATGCAGCAGCCCGACGGAAGACCGACAAGGCCAGATTTTCCAAGCGAATAGAACCTAAACTGATATTTCTAAGACCGCCCATTACGGGAGATCACGTTTGTCAGGAAAAACCGCCGCGTAAATGCAGCAGCCCGATGGAAGACCGACAAGGCCAGATTTTCCAAGCGAATAGAACCTAAACTGATATTTCTAAGATGGAATGGAAAACGTAATGGAAAAACAAAGCGGGAACCTTCCCCTCTTGGAAAGGGCGAGAATCTCCCCTGCTTCGAACCCCCATGCAGCTCACTATCAGATATGACTGGTGAATCACCATAGAGACGATTTATCGACAGACCCCATAAATTGGCCCGGCTCAGACGCCATGCCGGAAGTGTAATATCACCCGTGTCAACTCCCCGAGATTTTGTGATTCCCTAGGGAAGCAAGCTTCCCCCATGCAGCTCACTGTCAGATATGACTGGTGAGTCACCATAGAGACGATTTATCGACAGACGCCATAAATTGGCCCGGCTCAGACGCCATGCCGGAAGTCTAATATCACCCTGTCAACTCCCCGAGATTTTGTGATTCCCTATGGAAGCAAGCTTCCCCCATTCTGGGGACGATACCCCCGACAGCCCGAGTGCGATCAGTTCTCGGGTAGGCACCGTTAAGGCTTCTATCTCTCCGTCATTCATCGCAAGCTTCCCCCAGTCTGGGGACGATACCCCCGACAGTCCGAGTGCGATCAGTTCTCGGGTAGGCACCGTTAAGGCTTCTATCTCTCCGTCATTCATCTCGTCGGCACGGTACTCCACCTTGGGATTTGGGACCCTTAGAGAGGACTCGTACCTCACGCAGGAAGTAACATTTTTATATATAAATATATAAATATGTTATTGTACCTATTAAAACAGGTAAATAATACCTGTTTTAATACGGCCTATTTTTTTTGTCAACAGATGACGCCACTTTCCACTCAGTAAGAGTACTAAGTGGCGGGGCGAAACAAGCCCTTCCACAGGCTGCCCACCCCTGCGGAGGGGTCAACAGGATTTAGAGGACGATGATCGACGGGCCGAGCCCGGACCCCATGATAAATATTTTCAAGGGGTGGAACCCGGGACTAAGGCCTAAGGCCTATTGTAGCTATTAAAACAGGTAAGTAATACCTGTTATTTTGTTCTGACACGTCGGGCCGTTTCTTAATCCCGGACCCGCAGAGACTTGGGCAGTCCAGTGGCAAACTACAGAGCGTCCATCAGCGAGGTTGGGGTGCAGCCCGGCTCTACCGATCCAATAGGAATTTTTTTTTCTTGTGACAGTGTCAGGACTACTCTGGTAACAAGTCCGAGTTCTGCCCGACACCGCTGGGCCTCTCTATAGAAAGTTAACCGAGGCTTGGGCGGTCCAGTGGCAAACTACAGAGCGTCCATCAGCGAGGTTGGGGTGCAGCCCGGCTCTACCGATCCAATAGGAATTTTTTTTCTTGTGACAGTGTCAGGACTTACGGTAACAAGTCCGAGTTCTGCCCGACACCGCTGGGCCTCTCTATAGAAAGTTAACCGAGGCCCGAAAGAAAGGAACGGATTTCAACCAATCTCCCCGAAATCTCAGGTACGGGTTGCCCAGGCCCGACCGGGAGATGTGCCTTGAGGACATCGGCATGCGACCTGCATGCGCACCTACTTCCGATGCGGGGATTCTTGGAAAAATGCCATCCCAAATCTCAGGTACGGGTTGCCCAGGCCCGACCGGGAGATGTGTCTTGAGGACACCGGCATGCGACCTGCATGCGCACCTACTTCCGATGCGGGGATTCTTGGAAAAATGCCACCCCAACTGGGAGTCTCTTAGTGTACCCAGACACTATGACTTTATCGGCCCGTCTGCAGTTGCACAGATATAGATATAGGCCCTGTCGGCACAAGCCCTCTCGCCACGTCAAGGCAGGCTCCCCTCGAGAGGGGATTGGCGGGGGGAACGCTTCTGCTTTCTACTCTGGAGGACACAGGTTTTTCGAGTGTCGGGACCATACCCATTGAAAATGTTTATCATTAAGTCCGGGCACGGCCCATCGATTCCCATTCTTCACAATCTGACTGATCCCTCCGCTGTTATGGGTAACATGAAGAAAGGCTTGTCCTGCCCGTCGGGCAATGAAAGAGACCTCATCTGTTGACAAAAAAAATAGGTAGGATGACCTCATTCTTCACAATCTGGCTGATCCCTCCGCTGATATGGGTAACATGAAGAAAGGCTTGTTTCTGCCCGTCGGGCAATGAAAGAGACCTCATCTGTTGACAAAAAAATAGGTAGGATGACTGCGATGGAAGCGTGCTGTTGTTTCACCCTGATGGATCCAGATTCCCTTTCCCCTTTCCTACGTCTCAAATTTTATAAATCTGATCTGGACCTGGCTCATTAAAGCCGATCCTTTACCTGATGACTGATTCCACCAGGATTGTGGATGGGTTGTAATGGTATCGAAATTCCTCACCACAGTGTGGAAAGCAGTATAAAATCAGGCTGAAAAATTATATATATAAGAAAAAGAATAATGACGAAATCATGAGATTGCTTATTATAATCAATTGAAAATCAGAATGTTCTAAAGCAGAAAAGCCAGGTACATATTTTATTTTGAGAATTAATAAAGCATATAGGCCTATATATCTCTGCATTCGAATTTAATTGATCAATTTTTAATATTGATAACAAGATATGCTGTATATCATTATTGCGATATATCCTTTCATTAACAAACCAAAAGTAGCAAATGTTATAAGTAACGTTAACACCGCGAAGCATAAACGTTATAGAGAAACACATTAATATATATACAACCACACAGAGGAATGTAGTGTGTTTGCTTTATTACGATAAACAGAGTCCTAATACTGTAAAAATATATACTTTATTTCAGGAAAAGATATGCAGTCCAATTTCAAACATTTTTACATCAAGCAAACAAAATGTCCTTTACGATCTTTATTACGATAAACAGAGACCTAATACTGCAAAAATATATACTTTATTTCAGGAAAGATATGCAGTCCAATTTAAAACATTTTTACATAAAGCAAACAAAATGTCCTTTACGAAAACAAACGGAAGAGCATAAACATGATATAAGTGCTATACTTGTAAAACTGCCCTTGGCTAACTAACGACTATGCATGATACAAACGTTATACGGAATAATGTTAAATCTTCAATATATAGCTGTATAACACACTCAGTTTTAAAGATGGTAAATTTTTAACAGTAGCAAAACAATGGCCAAAATCATGGTTGTTGGCCAACCTGTGATGGACACTATAGTTACAAAAAATTAACAATGCCCTAAAATCTTTGGATAATTATTTTAAGGACAGAATAGTCCAAAAAATAACTATACTGTATAAAATAAATTTCTGATCTAAAGAAAAAACTATTTGGTTTTGGATAATTACCACAGATCTAAATAGAAAGAATCCCGCCAGATACAGAATATCTCATGAGGATATGGCGGCTTAATCTAACAAACCTAAACTAACCAAAGATTATATAACAAATAAAACTGATAAAAGTTCCATAAAGATCTGCGCAGAAATTTATCACATCCTTCATTTAATTTGCAGTTATCAATTAATGATTTTTATTTATTTTACTTTGGTTTATATGGTATGTATATCTGAAATGAATTATTTTTAATGTGTAATTATTTAATAACCTTACATTGAACTTCTTAATGCACGATAAGTTATTAAATACAAATATTTTTCGAATGTTCTTTGCTTTCGTTTCTATTACACTGATGATGAATGTATGCCCGAAAGAATTTAGTTGATATTTTATTTAATTATTCAATTTTATGTGAATAGAAACGGTTCTTTGAAGAAGTATATTTCGTCCATAACCCAGAAACGTAGTCTTTTAGTATGACATTTTTTATTCTATATAAATTATATATTGAATACAAAAGTTTTAATGTAATTATAACTATTACTAATCGATTGCTTTAAAAAAAAACATAGTATTAAAGATTTTTAAAATAAAAGAAATACCTGAAATCTAATTTGTCTTGAAGTATTTTGAAGACTTCATATTTCCGACATTTGATAATTTTTTGCCCGGTGCTGTCAAGTTGCATAATATGAGGATCCTGATTCATCAATATTTTTCAATTAGAACATATCAGTATCCGCGAAATTAAATAAAATAATCCACGATAATAATACATTACATTTAATCCGGCGATCCTCCAAATGTAGCTTTTATTTGTTTCTCCTGAAATGAATTCAGATATGTTATTAAAACAGTTATGTTTTATATTTGTATCATTTCAGAGCAGATATTGAAAGTCTGAATAGCATCCAAAACCGAATTGAATATCTTCTAAGACAGGGATGAACAAAAATTTCTGATCTAAAGAAAAAACTATTTGGTTTTGGATAATTACCACAGATCTAAATAGAAAGAATCCCGCCAGATACAGAATATCTCATGAGGATATGGCGGCTTAATCTAACAAACCTAAACTAACCAAAGATTATATAACAAATAAAACTGATAAAAGTTCCATAAAGATCTGCGCAGAAATTTATCACATCCTTCATTTAATTTGCAGTTATCAATTAATGTTTTTTATTTATTTTACTTTGGTTTATAAGGTATGTATATTTAAAATGAATTATTTTTAATGTGTAATTATTTTTTTTTTATTTATTTTACTTTGGTTTATAAGGTATGTATATTTAAAATGAATTATTTTTAATGTGTAATTATTTAATAACCTTACATTGAAC
>AYEL01030032.1:0-28603 GCA_000484575.1 Olivierus martensii
AAACCTGATTTGCAAATTCCGAGTGGAGCTACTAGCGCCACACTTATGCACAAAGCGCGAAATTTGAATCGATGTCATCTTTCAGATGTATAAACACGCCTACCAAATTTTGTTTATCTAACACAAGTCTTTCTTGGTGTTGGGATTTTTTTTCCGTCAGTGTAATACTTCAAAAAGTGACTGTATAATTTTTGATAAAAATTCCAACACTCGCTGGAAACTTTTCGATTTCTAATGCGAGTAATTCATAATCTGATAATAGCCATCATCTATATTTTTGGCGGGCTTATAGGGGGTTATAATAAACCACCTTTTATGGCCACCTGTTTAAATGCTAAAGAAAATTAGAGAAAAATAAGTTTCTTCCCCCGATTCACTCTAATACAATAGTAATAATACATGTTACAAAATAAAAAAAGGTACGTATTTTTTTTTTATTCATTGTTCCATTTCACCTATCCCTTTATTTACGTGTTAAACGCTGTTTTGTTTAGCGCTTAGTTTCTTTGGAACGTATCCCCCGCGTTAAACGGGGACTTACTGGATATAATTTGTTAAAAATATCATTTACGTATACAGTATAAACAATACTGTAAAAATTTATTGTTTTATTTTACATATTAACTAACAAATATTCTGACGATGTCGATGGTATTTGTGACACGTAATCTCAATTCGTGGCTTCTCACTTTGGAAAATTACTTTGATTTAATCGATATTTTTTGATATCGATGAATGATAATGATAATATAAATAAATATATGCCTGCAGCATTTTTGTCAATCGAATCAGGCATGGTCATTTTTGTTTTGATGTGCAAAAGTGCTGAAAATCCCATTTCACAAAGGTAGGTAGTGGCAAATGGTAAAAGTGTTTCTAGTGCTGAAATTTCTCTCGCACCCCACATTGTTCCATTTCACCTATTCCCATTATTTACGTGTTAAGATGACCTCGTTTAACGCTGTTTCGTTTAGCACTTAGTTTCTTTGGAACGTGATTTTATTTTATTACAAGAATTAAAATGTATATTGATCTAAAACAGTATTTACAAGTCATCAAGTTGCTCTTTAAAACAAATCTACTCGAAAATTTGCGAATCAGGATGCATTTAGGCCTTTTTTTAAGTTCAGATTCCCTGTTCTAACGAAAGAATTCTGGTAATATATTGCCAGTTACTGCAAGGCCATGTGCTATCGCATATATGATAACCGGTTCTACCCGATCTTTCTTTAAAATACGTTATATATTGAGGTTAAAACATGATTTTTTTAATTCAAATTATTAAAAAAATGAACACCGATGAAAGAAAAAGTGACTATTATCCAATAGTTCGACATTTCTTTATCGGCCAAGATAGATACATTTGGCCAACTTTCAATAATCGAGATCAATAGATGTAGCAACAACAATAATGATATGGGAAATCTCCCAGTAAACCACCAAAATCAATTATATTTTGATGGGTAAATCCCATCAACACGTTCTATTAACGAGCGTTAACGCCGGGTTAATTGAATTTTAAATAATGTACTGAAATTACTTTTAATAGAATTTTTTATAGAAAATTAATTTAATATCGTGGTGTAAGTTGTTATCTATGGACGAAACATATGCTGCAAGTTTTGACACATCGTAATATCGTTTACAGCATGAAAATCCTTCAAATGATATATCATTACAATATATGCAGGTAGTCCTCGACTTACGATGGGATTACATTCCAATGTTTCCGTCGTAAGTGGAGGACTACTTTTACTTTATAAATTGTAGAAAAGAATTAAGAAAAATAACAAAGAAATGCTAATATTTATTATATTTTAAAAATAAAATCAATTAAAATTTCAAAGAAATTAGCCCAGAATTAAAATAAACAGGGGCGGCTGATGCGTAGGCACTGCGGAATTGCAGCACTCCCAATTTTTATCGATATATGAATATATTTATTAAATTATTTATATTTGCTTGTAATATTTAATTTTTTCATCAATAACCCTATATAATTCTCTTAATTTGTATAAAAAATAATAAAAATCTATCTTGTAGCACATTTGAGCACTAAGGCTGAACTCACACGAACCACACGACCACAAAACGGTGGTTATGCGTGGTTGGGTTGTGGCCTAAATCAACCACTCGCGAACCACTTATACGCGCAATCCGTTACCGATTGCTGATTGATAGGAAGCGCTGTCAGCAGCAGGCTAGTGGTCGGTATGTGGCACTGTGTGAGTTGCGCTCAACCACTGACGACCACAAAAATTTTAATTTGCAAAAAATTTAGCAGCAGGCTAGTGGTCGGTATGTGGCACTGTGTGAGTTGCGCTCAACCACTGACGACCACAAGTTGCGACAACCGTTGAAACCGGCTTCAGTTTAGTGGTCTGTCTGAGTTACATTTTGCGTTTTTATATTAATATAATTATAATTCACGACCGTCCACAAGCAACCACCGTTTTGTGGTTGTCGCGTGGTTCTGTGTGGTTCAGTCTTAAGAGCGAAGGACTCTTGCGGCACTTTGTTTATCACAGTGTCGCTAGAGTCCTTCGCTCTCTTAAGGCCACGTTGCTACTCGCGCAAGCGTATGCACGTCATAGTGACATGCATGGATGCGCATTAGTAGCATAATGTGGCACTGTCCATGGCGCAGTTCCAGTGTTGTTTATATGCAAGTTGCGCCAGTAGGAACGTGTCTGTAGTGCTCATCGTGTTTACTCCGTTTCTTTAAATATTTTGACATTACAATTAAAGACATAACATTTTAAATTATGCTAAACTGTATAATTTTCTCGACAATAAACGATATTTTTCAGTTTTCATTTTTTTTAATTTTTTACCATAAATTTCGCTATTTTATCCAAATACGTATACACACATACGTATTTGGTAATTTGCATACGTATATGTATGTATACATCATTATACTGTGAAAGTTGCAGCACTCCCACGATTTCAAATTATGAGCCTCCACTGAAAATAAATAATAGTAGTATAGAAAAATTTTTAAAAAAGTTTGAGTTTTCAAAGATTCCGAATTCCCGGGCGCTCTGGATTTCTCGAATCCAGATTTTTGGACCTTTAACGCTACGTCAAATGAATATTAGATAATGAATAAAATGAAATTTTCTTGTATTTTTTATTTTTATTTTTGCAATATACAGGGTGCGTTCACAAAGTTTCAAGACTGGTCTGAGAATACAAAATTTATGAAACATTTTGGTACAGCGAACTACAAAGTCTTCGAAATATGACCCTTAGACATCAACACACCGCTGCCAGCGTTTTTTCCATTGTTCATAGGCTCCGTGAAAGTCTTCGCGCCCAAAGTTGTGAAAAGATCTCGTCGAAGCTGCCTGGACCGTGCAATCGTGTCGAATCGCTTCCCTTTCAGGTCTTTCTTGATCCGAGGAACAAAAGAAAGTTACTGGGAGCGAGGTCGGGGCTGTAGGGGGGGTTGCGGTAGTGTTGTCACGTTGAACTTAGCCAAAACTTCTGCGGCGGCAAGCAACGTGTGAGAGGGCGCATTGTCGTGGTGAACAACCCAATCGTCTTTGATGTCTGGGACGCGGTTGACTCGATCCTTCAAACGGCCGAGCACTCCAGCGTAAAACTGACCTGTGACACTCTGTCCGGCAGGAACAAACTCTTTGTGGATCAGTCCTTTGGCATCGAAGAAAACAATGAGCATGCTTTTCATCTTTGAATCTCTTATGCCACATGAAAACCATTGCACGTGACATGGCTTCTTCTTGGTAGGCCTCTTGAATCATACTAAAAGTCTCTGTCACGGGTTTTTCAGTTTCACACAGAACTTTACAGAATAACGCTGCTCCAAATGATGCTGCATTTTCCACTCAACCAGTTTTCGACGGGAGTCACTGACACATACTCACGCCACTAGCGATTTACTCACTCCAACATCTCAGAGGCAACTGACGCTGGAGTGGTCGGTTAGCTGACACCCCACACTACCTCACCCTGTTGGTGGAACGGGTATGCGCGCGCGCCCCTACTCAGGAAAAAATCAGTCTTGAAACTTTGTGAACGTACCCTGTATGAAAGAAAATACAAAACAGCGCAAAACATATACATTACACAGAGTTTACATAATTATAAATTCATTGATAATATAATGTTCATTTTATATATTGTATATACATTATATTTTTTTCTTTGGCACACCGTGTTTCCATGTTTTAATCGTTGTCGATCATGTCCTGTCGTTGTTGATCGAAGAATCAAGGAAAAGATGCATTCTGGTTCGTGTGTTCCAAGATATTACTTATGCACTTACCGCTACTTGCATTGAATACAAGATTACTCATATTGCATAATATACAAATGGGAATTTCTCTTATTTCTCGAAATTTAAGTATCTATGAGATGGAACTAGTGATAGATATTTCATCATGTTCTCTTTACTCTAAATTCCCTGTAATCTCATTATAAAAATCTTGTTTTGAGTAGCAAGCTGCACAAAGATAAAAATCTAAATAATATGTTAACTTCTAATTGACGTATCCGCATTCCTCTGTAATTTTATAACGAAATTAATTTTCCTAGAATATTTATATTTATTTTTATTTAAAAGAAAATTCAACAGAAACGGAACATTAATTTTCTGTTGCTTGGGAAAACAGAACCACATAATACATTTATTGGAGTATTCTACCTAGTGGAAAATGTTGATCAAAAATATAAAAAAAAATGCATAAAGAGAGGACTTTTCTCCAAAAGTCCCTTTGAGCTTTATACATGAAACAATAAACAGATAGAGATAGAGATTTTTTTTCCGCAAAACTTAATGCGTAACAATTTTGAGTGATTTATCAATAAGGAAAAATCCTTTATCTCCTTTATACGAGGAGAAAGCTGCAAAAAAAAATTTTAAGGAGACAAAATATATTCCTAAAAATCAACTTTCCAGACTGACTATGATCGAGATTGGTAACAAAACATATAAATTTCATATTTAATCCATAGGCATTAAAAAAAAAAATCTTGTCTTTTAACTTCATGTTTCTTATAAATTAATATTTTAAAAATTTTTTTACGAATAAGATTTTTCTATTCTGCATTCTTTCTAGAGAGAATAGAATTTCCCATAACACTAGGTTCTTTTTTTTGTGTCTTTCAATCTTAGACGAGATGGAATAACTTTTATTCCTAATTCAGAAAAAATAAAATAAAATTTGCAGTTCTTTACCTTCAATATTAAATATTTTGGAAAACTTTTAGTTATAATTGATCTTTTATAAAGATTAACATGCACATTTTTTAAATTTTATCAATATTTTATTATAACTTTTTGTTTACCATAATAATAGTCCATGACAAAATTTTTATATTCCTTCTCCCGTTATGAAACTGGGCTGCAGTTTGTTATATAATATTTGTGTTTTTAATGTTGTTGTATAATATTTGTTAATTAAAAATGCTATTACTGGTACAAGCTGTGTAACCCAATAATTAATACAGATTCTAATTTCGTAAATAAAACATGAAACTTGGCTGCAGTTTGTACCAGTAATAGCATTTTTAAAAATACTATTACTGGTACAAGCTGTGTAACCCAATAATTAATACAGATTCTAATTTCGTAAATAAATTCAATTTTTTGTTACTTGGTCGTCGAATATAACAGTTATAAAATCCAGCATTGAAGTTATATCTTTGTCTATCTAAATATTTATGTTAATAAGCTTTAAACAAAAATTTTTCGGGCTTATTGAACCTTCGATGCTTAGTTTTTGTTCTTATGATTGTTTTTTTTTAATTATTCCATCAAATGGCGTATTGTTGATTATGTGGATTGTTCATCACAAGTTGTTAATAAGCTTTAAACAAAAATTTTTCCGGCTTATTGAACCTTCGATGCTTAGTTTTTGTTCTTATGATTGGTTTTTTTAATTATTCCATCAAATGGCGTATTGTTGATTATGTGGATTGTTCATCACAAGTTGGCCAATCCACATAATGGGATCGAAATATGGTTGATGGATGAGATTTAACGGCTGGGCCTGGATTTCTAAAATTTGAAATCCGTGTGGGACTTGAAATAATCCATTCTTCCGAGTGGAAATCTAACATGATTTTACAGACAGACACCAGCCGTCCTTGTTCTTAAAAGTTTTCGCTAAAGTTTAAATCCAAGTAGTTGATATCCTATCTGCTGATGTACTAGAAACATCCAGCCGTCCTTGTTCTTATGAGTAAAAGTTTTCGCTAAAGTTTAAATCCAAGTAGTTGATATCCTATCTGCTGATGTACTAGATCATAATGGCTACCTGGGCATCTTGCATCTTGTAGTTAGCTTTGAAAGACTCCATTCTATGCTTTCCTAGATAGAAAACGACTTAAAACGTAGAAAAAAAGAATGGAGCGGTAATAGTGGCCATTTTCAAATCTACATTTCAAAATTTTTTTTATCTCTTGGAATTTTTTCAGTTTGATTTACAGAATAAAGTGCCTAAAGTAAGGTAGGTTGATTGATCAAAAATGAATATATTTTCTCTTGCTAGACTTGTAATTGGGTGCAACTGTAGCCATTTTTATATTAAATTTTATTAGTAATGAAGAATTAAATGTATAAAACACTTTACAACCACACCCCGAGTTATGGTTCCTCGACTTATGGTGCTTCGGACTTATATTATTGTATCAGTCTAGAACCTAAGGGGAAATAACTTCAGAGATGGGCCTGTATTTATAGAATCACAAAACAACTGACTGATGGTCTCGTGCTGTTCACTCGCCTTCAAAGCAACATGGGAAAGTTTATAAAAATAATTAAAATATTGAAGAGAAGCAGAAAATGCCCAAAAATACTATTTGAATATTATTTTTCCCCGTGTGATTTAACGCCATTTTCCATCCTGTAAATTCTAAGCGGCCATCATTCCATTGCTCACACCTTTGGTGGTGTTAGCCATTAGAGGAGATGGGATTCAATGGGCTCGAATTCCTCCTGAAAAATTTGGAAATATAGAGCCCATGAATTGAACTCGATCTTCAGAGCTCGCTTCCATTGCGGCTATCGGCAAAATTTTAATAATTAAAATGGATTTAAATATTTTATTCAATGGGCTCGAATTCCTCCTGAAAAATTTGGAAATATAGAGTCCATGAATTGAACTCGATCTTCAGACCTCGCTTCCATTGCGGCTATCGGCAAAATTTTAATAATTAAAATGGATTTAAATATTTTAAAAATTCTTTTATTGATTACTTTTATTCTTTAGATAAACTTTATATAAAATTTTTCGACATTTTATGAGTTTAATTGAATAAATTCCGAAATGAATTTTTTCTTGAGGATCGATTAATTTTTTTTAAATGAAAATAAATTTTATTATTCTACGAATTTTCCATACTTTTCATATATGTTATATTATTATAACTAGAAATTACCCGCTCATACAAATGAGCGGAAGTATAATCATGTGATTTAATCTAATAATACTGTATATAACGACAAAAACACCTCCTAACTCGTGTAGGGAATCCAAGACGAATAGTAAAATGGCATCCATTATTACCTTGCAGCGTCATCTGCGAATTCTGTCTTTTTAGAGGAACTACAATTTCAATGTTATTTCTATTCGTGTAATTTTTAAATTATTAACAACAACAAATAATTTCGGCTTTCGCAGACATTCAAAAATTAGACCTTTCTAAAGATACTCTATTTATAGAAATCGGTACAGCAATTCAACCGAAAAAAGACATCCAGCCAGCCAGCCACGTTTGACTATTAATATATTATAATTATAAACTTTACAATTATTAATATATCAAACTGTAGTACAGAATAATGAGATACGAACCCATTAATCCGAGAGAGATTTAAATCTGTTCCTGTCTATACTGATATTCTCTATTCGTGAATCTTCTATAAAGGTTTGGCCAGTTTACTGGTTGTTGTTTTCTGTCCTAGAATTAAATCAATATCATGTGATAGGATCATATTATCATCATTATCCACCCTGGGAAAATCCGAAGACATTTTTATGCTAAATGAATATCAATTTTTCCATTTATATACTATACTATCACTATCAAATCTAAACACAGAAGGCTTTTATAAAAACCTAAAGAATCTGCCTGTATATGGAAAATTGATGTCGTATATCCTTTCAAAATACACAATAAATGATCTCGGTTTTTCTTCTTATTTATAAAGAGATTGGTTTCTAGTTATCCGTCAAATGCTTGATTGTATAATCTGAAAGTTGCCCAGGTTAAAATTCTTTTATCATGTTTATGTCAGAAAACAGCAAAGATCGAAACCATTTGCAGCTTTAAGAATGTCTTTTTGGCCACAGAAATCAATCTCGCCAATCGATTGCATACACTGTACCTAGGCTGATAAGAAAGAATCTTTAATGAACAAAAAAAAAAAGTCCGACATTTACCACCTACATTAATTTTTATGGTATCTTATTCAATGGGAAACGATTTCTAGACTCTTGAGTCGGATCGAGCTTTGATTCAAATATTGAACAATAATTTATATAATGGAGAAAAAGACCAAAGCACCTTTCTTCTTAATATATCTTAATAATCGTTATCTTTGAATTTAGCATGAACGTAAAGTTACATTTGTTTGTTTTACAGCATTCACTATCGTCATCCGCTCGAATACTTCCTTTCGAACCTATCAGCACCTGCCAGCAGGAACCATTGATCACCACATTCCAAGATGTCTATTTCTACACCGACAGTTTCGAAGAAGCCAAAGAGAAAATGAGGCGAGTGGATTTAATCAGAATGTCTATCGTTTCGGCTCACCATTTTCTAATTTAATTCTTATCCGTTATAGGGAATTCGCCTGTACCATAAAGAGGCCCTTTAAACGATAGACCTTTTCCACCTTTTTCTAATTTAATTCTTATCCGTTATAGGGAATTCGCCTGTACCATAAAGAGGCCCTTTGGAATCCGATATAACCCTTATACGCAGACAGTGGAGATATTGAGCAACACGCGAAAAATCGCTAATTTAGTCAGCGAATTAAAAGGAGATCTGTGTATCGTCACTTCTGCGCTTAGAAAAATAAGAGAAAAGTGTTAGAAAAACTTCCGTTTTTTTTCTGCCTATTAATTCTTGGATGTTATATTAGTGTATAATTGTAACCCGCTATTATTCTCCTCCGCCCATCTGTAATTAAATTTAATAGAATAAATATGATCATGCAAACCAAACTCTGTTATAGACAAAATATTAATCCCGAAATATTGAATATGTAAACTATAATTACGCTTATTTATCCAAATTATTCGACTATTTATAGAAATATCACCATCTACATTGATCGAGTTAGATATGCCTACCTTAAGTTAATTTACAACAGAAAAATTAAATCATTGTTTTAATTTAGCAAATATGTTTTTATTGACTTCGATCAAATCTTGATTATGGATACATACCCTAAATTTAGTCCCCATAGATCTAATTTTAGCTCTATATGGCTAAAATGACGGACTACCTATACCAGTGAAGGCTCATTTACACCAAATGCAAGTGTTAGTGTTTTCATTATATCTCTATTACTATGGCGAGATTAGTTATCCATGACTGGCATTCATGCGCCTTAACAAAACGTG
Source organism: Olivierus martensii (assembly GCA_000484575.1). Lineage (NCBI taxonomy): Eukaryota > Metazoa > Arthropoda > Arachnida > Scorpiones > Buthidae > Olivierus > Olivierus martensii. Next base: position 9,603 of record AYEL01030032.1, read on the forward strand.
TGAACTATAAAAGGCATGTTAAGTTGGACGGAACTACTCTGAAAATTTTAAAAGTTCATAGTTAATCGTTAGCGCTGTTTTAGTGACATAGATCTTTGAGGTTCCCAATATGTGACTGTTCCCACTCACCGAAAAGTACTACGTAAAAATAATCTGGAAACGGAAAATTCGAAAATTTTCTGTATAAGCAGTGCAGAAAGTATCCGGAATATAGAGTTGAGCAACTTTTAACTTTTCCGTAATGTGACTCGGAAAAAGAAATATTTTAAACCAATAGAGTACCGTTGAGAGCGACGTCATACGTGACGCACACAATCATCGAATGGAGAGAAATTTAAGCAAGCAAGATGACGAAGAATCAAAAAAATAATTTTGAACTTGCGACGTCAGAAGACAAGTATCAATAGCTGGTGCTTTTGAAATTCTTCTCCGGATTAGATGAGAACACACTGAATTTTACGGACGGAAACCATCGTCAGAAGACAAGTATCAATAGCTGGTACTTTTGAAATTCTTCTCCGGATTAGATGAGAACACACTGAATTTTACGGACGGAAACCATCCGGAAAAAATATATATATATTGTGTATACATAATTATTTTCCGTAAGTGGGAATCGGCTCTATTAGGTTCGCGAAATCACGCGTTTTATAACAACTCTTAATAAAATATCGCGTCGTGTCATATTTCGCAACGGAATTTGATAACCTGCGTACAGGGCCGCCGCTAGACATTTCGGCGCTATAGGCGATTTTTTTTTTGGCGCCCTTACTATACTTCATTTCAGGTAAGAAAATAGCGTTGGTTTAGATACTGTTATAAATTCTGCCATCTGCAAAAAAAATATCACCTGTCAGCTTGTCAGTTATGAAATAAATGACAAAATTACAAATATTTAACCATGTTTTTGATTTCGACTTTGTAATTTTAAATATTCAGGTATTCTACATTTTTACAGACAAATTTTGGTTTCATGAATTATGTATTTAATGCATGTAAAAACGTTCGGCTCTTAAGCGCCATCTGCTATTTTCTCACATGAAAGAATTTTGGTTTCATGAATTATATATTTAATGCATGTAAAAACGTTCGGCTCTTAAGCGCCATCTGCTATTTTCTCACATGAAATAAAGTATAGGACGTTAAGAAGAATTGTTTGCCTTATTCAAAAAGTCCATCTTCTTCATATGTCATTTTATTTTTATTGGTTGCTCTAGATGCCATGATAATGTAAATGAAATAAAAATATATAATAATAAAATAAATAAAAATCATCATTTTGCCGCCTTTGTCAATTTGCCACTACAGACGGGCCTGCTCGGCCTGTGTGTAAAGGTAGTGTAAAGGTAGCCCTGCCTGCGTATGATTTAATCACCACCTTGTATCTCTCTGCATTTCTTATTTTCATTCTGTTCCTTTTTTTTAATGTTGACCTGCCTGTGTATGATTTAACCACCACCTTGTATCTCTCTGCATTTCTTATTTTCATTCTGTTCCTTTTTTTTAATGTTGAAGCAAAGATAAACATTCAGTATACTACCATTTAAATTTCCATAACATTATGTAACGTGTTTAGGATTGTCATATCATCTTTATTTAAGAATAAGGTCTCTATCAGATTGTATTACATATTCGTAAATTATTCAGGGTGTTTTTTTTATCTTGAGACAACGAAATATCTTAATTGGATCTCATTATCGGAAAATGTTGTAGACAAAAGTTGTTGGGTTTCGAAGGGGCAATCAATTGGTGACCTTGACTTTCAATGTCATTTGAAGGTCAAGTGGTTTTTTTTAAACGGGAAGACATACTCTTGAACCCGGCAATGGAAAGAGCGGAAAATTTCACAATCGGATATACCCTTGAATGCGGAAAATTTCACAATTGGATATACCCTTGACCTTAAGGTTTAGGTCAAGTCTAGATTATTTGCAGGTCAAAAGATTTTTTTCTAACAGGAAACCATAATTTTTATCACATTTTTAATGACCTTATTACTTTTGACTTTTAGAAGCATTCACTACTTTTTTTTAATGACTTTATTACTTTGACCTTTAAAAGCATTCACTACTTTTTAGGCACTACCCAGTGTAATAGTTTCCTGCTCCCTTTGGGGTGCTTTATTTCAATGAATCCCCTTGCCTCTCACTATCAGGGTGGTAGTTTTCGGTGCATCACTTTACTTCTCACCTTCGCTTGAGGTATTGGTTTTTGGAGAAACATTTTATAACAAATGTTCAAAATGATGCCCTTCCACCGAAAAGAACCACCCCAATATTGAGAGGTGAGGGGTCTCATTGAAATCAAGCATCCCAAAGGGAGCAGAAAACTACTATGTCCACATTGTTACTCATGGGTAGTGCTAAAGTAGTGAATGCTTTTAAAGGTCAAAGTAATAAGGTCATTAAAAAAAGCGATAAAAATTATGGTTTCCCATTGGAAAAATCTTTTGACCTGCAAATAATAAAAATTATGGTTTAATGTTGGAAAAATCTTTTGACATGCAAATAACCTTGATCTTTGACTTTAAGGTCAAGGGTATATCCGATTGTGAAATTTCCCGCTCTTTCCATTGCCGGGTTCAAAAGTATGTCTTCCCATTTAAAAAAAAACGACTTGACCTTCAAATAACATTGAAGGTCAAGGTCAACAATTAATTGCCCCTTCGAAACTCAACAACTTTTGTGTACAAATTTTTCCGAAATAATGAGATCCAATTAAGATATTTTGTTGTCTCAAGATAAAAAAACACCCTGTATATAACATACTTGATGTGTATATATATATATAAACAAGTATATTATGCCTACATATGTTCTTTTTTATGTATATTCTGATTTTTACTTGTAACTTTTCAATTATATTGACATTGTTGATACAGTGGTGCCTCGCAATTCGACAGTTGGGTCTCGCGGGATAGCGCATGCATGGAATTGTGTGATGTCATTTGTTATTTGTCAGTTCTTGTTGGGCTATTTTGGTGTTTGCTCCTGTTGTTGGTTTTAATTTTCAATTCTGCATTTTTTAGAAAATAAAAATTTGTGCAGCTGTAGTTATTACTATTTTCTTGAGTGAAATTTAGGGATAGGTTCAAAGAGAAGTGAACAGAGAAATAATTCGAGAAAGAAGAAAACTTGATTGAACATAGATAATTGGCCGTATTCTCAATAACGAATTAATTCTCAGATCAAGATCACTTCTATTTTTCGTATTTGCCACAACAAATTTCATGAATTAATCTTCAACTACCCAGGGGTTATTTAACCTCTTCTATCGGGGAGGGGTTAAATAACCTCTCGCAGATGGAGATTAATTCACGGAATTTGTTATTCAGAGTACGAAAAATAGGAGTGATCTTGATCTGAGAATTAATTTGTCATTGAGAATACGGCCGAATGTGCAGAAAGGTAGAACAATTATAAAGATGTAGAATGGCGTTCCTAGGACAATTTGGCAACTTTTTGTAACAGATTATTGGTGCTAAAGGTGTCTGCTGGAGCAATGAAGATTCTGACAAGAATAGATTTTTAATCAATGAAGTGATGGAAAAGTTGCTTCTCACTTAAATTAGATAAAGACAGATGAAGGGAAATCCAATAACTCAGGCAACGATCTATGAGAAAGTTAAGTTAATTTTCAAAGAATTGTAGAAGAAAACTCCAGGATGTACCTCAGATCAAACTGAGAAATGCAAAGGGAGTTGAGACTGGTTTCACAGATTCAAAGATAGAACAGGATAAAGAAGACTTTATTCCAATATCTAACGGCTAATACATTGACGGCCGTATTCTCAATGACAAATTAATTCTCAGATCAAGATCACTCCTATTTTTCGTACTCTGAATAACAAATTCCGTGAATTAATCTCCATCTGCGAGAGGTTATTTAACCCCTCCCCGATAGAAGAGAGTTAAATAACCCCTGGTAGTTGAAGATTAATTCACGAAATTTGTTGTGGCAAATACGAAAAATAGAAGTGATCTTGATCTGAGAATTAATTCGTCATTGAGAATACGGCCATGAAGTGATCTTGATCTGAGAATTAATTCGTTATTGAGAATACGGCCATGAGTGTATTACTGTATGTTTAAAATAGTCATTTTGTAATTTAGCGTGTTATACAATAATAAAATACGTATAATAAAGTAAATAATATATTGTCTCTCTCACTCACTAGTTAGGGGAGTAGAATGGGGGTCCGACAACGAATTAATCTATTTTTCATAGTCTTATATGGGAAATATTGTCCCGCAATTCGACAGTTTCTCAAAACATTAGTTCGGCAACAGATTGGTGTCGAATTGCGAGGCATCACTGTAATTGCGATTCTGGAATATTTCTTCAATGATGATAGTAGTGGCGTACCAAGAACTAATGGATTCATGTGCGAGAGAAGTTGGTAGACCCTCATCATTTCAGAATAGAATACATTTCTTCAATGATGATAGTAGTGGTGTACCAAGAACTAATGGATTCATGTGCGAGAGAAGTTGGTAGACCCTCATCATTTCAGAACCTTTAGTTCCTTCATTGCATAGCGTTACAACTTAGTGCTTTTCGCACTAAATTGCAACGCGAAAATTCTACACATATTCGGAGATCTTGCCGACCAGTCCATATGATGGATGTGTTCTCTTCAATTTAAAAGTATTTTCTCCGATTTTACGCGAAAAATAGAAAACAGAAAATAGTAGAAAATAAGAATTACTTTACACTGGTGCTTTGTTACACACATTCTTTAACTTCTAAATAAACCTTCAAATTGGATATAAATGTCTTAGAACTAGATATATATCATACATTTTGTAACAAATGTATCACCAAATATGCTGCATTAGTTTTTATTTTTCGAATAATTAAGCAATAGAATTAAAGATGCTCTGGAGGAGCAATAAAAATATATTCAAAATTTTTAGATATTATGCATTAAAAATTTTAAATTTATGCTAATTATTTTGATCCTGAAGACTTCACTAAAATGTATTTTTACCGAATTACGATTAAACAATTCAAAAGCATATACTGTATACATTTTGTACATCATTTTATGAGCATCACGAATCAGTGTTTTACAGCTAGAAAATGAATCTTTCTTTTTACTTGTGATGTTAATTATACAATGGCAGAACTACAATGCGTCGGATCCCGCAATGCGGGGGCCCACATCCTCTTTGCACTTTCTTTACACTTTTTTTAAAATAACAATATATAAAAAAATTAAATGCACCATGAAAAGAGTGAAACATTCATTGAATCAGAGCAGTGTGACAGTAGGAGTAATAGCCAAAAACATGGAAATAAAAGTTTTGATTAGAGATTTTGTAAATTTGAAATCCAGGAGGAAGAATTTTAAATTTATTTTTGATAATTTTCAGTTACGTTTTAAATCAGGACTGTCCAACCCGCGATTTTTATGTAACTTTATGAAGTCACGAGGTTTTTGTGTACTTAATGAAGTTTTTATTATTTAAATATCTATCTACATTTCCTATTTGCATTTTCTAAAATATTTCTTATTTCAGTGATTAAAATTTCTTGACCAGTTGAATGATTTAAAAAAATTTCTGAACGAAAAGAAGTCAAAAATTATTATACCACAGCATTTTTGCTTATTTGTCATGTTGGATATCACATATTATACATTATTTACTAACTCTTTTGCTTAACAACTATCGTTGAAATTAGTATATTTTATGTGCGGCCGAGACAATTTTTTATATTCTTTAAATATGGCCCAAGGAAGACAAAAGGTTGGACACCCGTTTTAAAAACATGACAGCAATTTTGTTCTATTTTGTTATTTTCTACTAAAAATATCTAGATAAAAATTTTTTGTGGTAGGGGCCCGAATAATATTTTGCGGGAGCCAAAAATTTTAAGTTCCCACTGTAACCATGTATGCATATTGTAAACCCCCCTACGAATCGGACGAAGACAAAATTTTAAATATAACATTTCTAAAGCATGATCTTCCATTTAAAACAAATCCCATCTAATTTGGAGATCTCAAAACATGATAGATATTTCTCGATCATACTATGTAGAGTGCTGTCACTCACTCACACTCACACCATGATAAATATTTTATAAGAAAAAACAATTGAATTGTAAAAAAATATATAAAAATGTTTAATCATAAATATGCAAATTTAATCATTTTTAAAGTGTGACGTCACAATTTGCATGAATCCCTCTTTCCCCTAGCTCTTATCGTCGCAATGTTTACAATGCTAACTCCCACTTTTAACATCTTCCTCGAAGAAGTTGTTAAAGTGGGAGTTAGGCGTGTTGTTAAACTTCCTCGAATAGTTGTTGAAGTGGGAGCTTTGTGCATGATTCAATACTTTTGTATTGTATCATGCACAAAGCTTGCACATAATCCGGACTGACGAGGGCAATGAGAAACTAAAATGAATTGTTGAAGCAGGTGCAAATCTCATGTCTAAATAATAAAATTCTATAACTATCTCCTTCAATGGACTGTTTTATTGTATGCTGTTTGATTTGATGGAGTTTTTGCCACCATTTAATTTTATATTTGGTTGGAGCATAATTTATCTGCTATTTATCCCATCACCATTGCATCTTATCCTATGTTATAATTAATTTAAAAATACGTCTATATAATCCGACAAGAACCTTATTCCTAAATAAAGCTATGATAATCCTAAACACTTTACATAACATTATGCAAATTTAAATGCTAGGATGTTAAATGTCTATCATGGCTTCAAAACAAAAAAACGCATAAAGTGAGAAAGAGAAAAATGCTAACAGATACAAAGCGAGCATTAGATCACGTGGAGCTACCAAGTGTCACCAGATATCACGTGACGCGATATTTTATTATTTAATTAGAGGTTCCTATAAAAAGCGTAATTACAGCACTAACGTCGAAACTTAGAAACCTGTACTATAGATTCTCAAAGTTTTGATGTCAGTGCCGTGTTATACTTTTATAAGATTGATTATAAGCAAGGCCGGATTTACCTATAGGCCGAGTCCTAGGGCCCCGCGATTCTAGGGGCCCCAAAACTATTATTATACTTTTACAAGATTGATTATAAGCAAAACCGGATTTACCTATAGGCCGAGTCCTAGGGCCCCGCGATTCTAGAGGCCCCAAAACTATCAATCAGTTTTCAATTTTTATAAACTTAAAACCCATTTTTTCTTATTAAAAGTGATAGATAGAAAGTAAAATTTTAAAGGTTGCTTATAAGTTGTAAGGAGCCTTTAAAATTAAACGTAGCTGATTTGAATTTTTAGGGGCCACAAAAATGCAAATCCTGCTCTGATTATAAGTTTTTAAAAATTTGTCTGCCCAACGTTTTTTTCAGACAAACTATGTTTAACGCTTTTTTTTACACTTCCAATTTACAATTACAAATGGCGCTGGACAGAACTGATAAACTGAGCTGAGTCATCGTTCAGTAAATATTCTCAAAAATACAACAATCGGTACGACCTATCCATGTCATTGCAACGGCTGGGACAATTCGTAATTCATCTTTCAGCAAACCAGGAATTCATGGTGCATCAAGGCTCAGCCATGGGAGTCACACCTTCTGCAAAATATGCTTGATTGGTCATATATTTTAAAACAAATTGTAACTCTGATATAATTTATTGCAATGATTCTTATTATTATTATTATTATATAGGGTGGAAAAAAAACTGTAGTAAAATTTTGTGTACTGATAGGGGACCTCGAAACAAGTCGAAAATGTCTAATGAACACGTTGTCTAAATGGCACCATTTTTGAGTTATAACCCTTTAAAGCTAGCCAATCACCATCGAGTACACAAACCATCACGACGCGTCGCTCACCTTCTTATTACCCAGTAGTAAATAGGAGAGCGAGCTTTGTGTACTCGATGGTGATTGGCTATCTTTAAAGGGTTGTAACTCAAAAACGGTGCCATTTAGACTATATGTTCATTAGACATTTTCTACTTGTTTCGAGGTCCCCTATCAATATACAAAATTTTACGACGAAGTTTTTCTTCACCCTGCATATCCTTATTTATAATCTTGGTCTTTTGCCATATCTCCTTAATGAAGCGGCTTAAGATTATATTTATATAAAAAAATTCTGTTTTAACAGTAGAATGCCTTGCACTTATTTATTATATACAATTCTGATAAATCCTACATATAAAATTTCTATTAATTAAAAAAATGTAATTAAGTCTTTGATTATTTAGATTAAAAGTATTAAAAAACTGATATTTCAATAAATATGTTAAGCATTATTATTCCAAACATAAAATTTATATATTTTTAATAATATATGTCTTTTGATTCGCGGATTTCTAAGTGTATTTTCTACACATTTTTCGCGAGAAAGAACGTCAAAACACTTTGAGAGAACTCAACATTTTTTCAGACATTCGGCAAACATTTTTTTATCCTGCATTAACACCCTGTGCTTGATGTAAACTAGTCCCCATTAAAGCTAGTTTTTGATTTTCATTCTTTCATTGTCAAACCGAGCTAAGTCCTCATGAAAAAAAATTAAAGTGTAGAATCTAAATCCGATAAATGGGACGTATTATAATCCGGATAGAAAAATGTTAACTTTTCTGATTAATATTCTTTTGGCTTATAACTGTTTCCGAGCTGTTTTTCTTTCATTAAGTTGCAAGTTTAATTAAAACATATGGAATAAATATATATATTTTAAACTCTGTTATTAACAAATCTTTTATTTTTTTACCCTTCCAAAATACATTAGTATATAATCAATTAAACTTTGATTAAGTTCAGTGTTTCTCAAACCCTTACTGGCACTTATTATTAATAAATTTCAAAAATTTCTGCGACTTCATCTTTGGTTAAAATGAAATTAAGTTCTGTACACTTTTTAGAAACAATATAAGATATTATTTCTAACAAAATACACAGCATAAAGTATATTATTTAGTATAACATATGTATATGTACTGTATATGACAGCTTACTAAATAATAGAAATAATTTATTGCTTTAAAATTATATATTGTTAAAATTTAAATAATAGCTTTTAAAACTATTCCTAAAAACCTTTCATGACTTCGTATCCCCTTTAAGAATCGTGCTCCCAGTTTGAGAAATACTGATTTACCTGTTATTGGGTTAACTCGGCCATCTGATTGCGTGGTATCTGCTTTTCATCTGGAGGACTAGGACCAATTTCGCATCCTTATCTAAGATTTTAACAAATGGATTTATCTGTGGATCCCCATCCTTCATCTGTTGGCTGGCCGTGATTGGATTTTGGAATGATTCACGCATAATACTTTCCTAGGTGGAAAGCTGAGCCAAAACTAAAATATCCTGAGCTGCATTTTACTAGGGTGGCCGTGATTGGATTTTGGAATGATTCATGCATAATACTTTCCTAGGTGGAAAGCTGAGCCAAAACTAAAATATCCTGAGCTGCATTTTAGAATGACAAACATTTGACTTTACAAAAAAAAAATTTGTAACAACATTCATCACGTCCTTTGTCTAGTTTGAAAAACAATATTTTATTTAAAATATTATTTCTGTCGTTTTATATAATTATCTCCACATAATGCTTATGTTTCAATTACGCAAAAAGTAAAAGGACTGGAGATGATGATAACTAAACAGATAATCACTCTATTTTGACTACTAGGATTATCCAGTAAATAGCATTGTCTCATGCAAATAATTTTTATCTGTAGAGCTATATTTTCTTGGGTTTAGTTCTACAAAAATATATTAAAGGCTTATGCAAAAATTATTTTCGTACATACATTAATTACAAATTATGTACAGCCATAATTAAAATGTTAAGAGAGTCAGGGAAAACAGTAAAGCCCAAAAAACGGTCTTATTAATACAAAAACTATTTTTCCAAGACACCAAAATAAACTAAAGAAAATTAGAAAACGGTTCCAGGACAAACTCAAATGACAAAACCCTATAGGAAAAAACCCAAAGACAAAACTGCAATGTACAAACATATGTACAAAACTGCACTGAACAAAAAAACGTTCATTATTATTATTTGTTAAACAATTGTTGAACTTTGAAAATGCGTAAATCTAATCTGAGGATCCTGTCCCAGGAAATGCATGTCAATTTAATATCATTTACAAGTTACTATTAAATAATTTTTTAATAAATATACAATAAATGAAAAATATTTTATATGTATTGTATAAACGTTTCTACAATTATAAAGGAAAATCTCAATACAGCCATAGAATTTGTTGCATCCAGGAGCTAAATTATATACAGTGAAACCTATTAAAATGACCACCTTGATACAATGATCATCTGGCTAGAGAAACCAAATTTCAAAAGCTGGTTTGTTTTCCATGTGTTGAAATGCTATTTTTGTTTTGGATAGTGACCACCTGTTTAATATGTATATTGATCACTCACTCAGTTAGTTTTAAGAAATTTTTACCTGCTAAAGTGACCAAGAAGATTAATTTCATGGAGGAATTACTGTATTTATAGAACTTTATCCATTAGATAAAATTCTAAGGATTAATATTCCATTAGAATTTTTCTGTTATGATAAAACAGTCTGTTAAACCAGTTATTAAAAAGCAATTATTATAACACTACTATATATGTACCTTTATGCAGTATTTTAATTTAAGTTTGATTATGTTAAATGCACATATACAGATTAGTATTAATTGTAATATATTATATGCTTGCTATAAAACTTTGTTCGTCAGAAAGTGATATGTGTTATATGTCGTCATTATCGCTTGACAGCAAGTTGACAAATTTAATTAATATAATATTAATTGTAATATATTATATGCTTGCTATAAGACTTTGTTCGTCAGAAAATGATATGTGTTATATGTCGTCATTATCGCTTGACAGCAAGTTGACAAATTTAATTAATATAAATTTGCAGTTCGGATTAATCTGTTGTTTTCTTTTGGAGGAAGGGGAAAGGTCACTGTCCTGTATAGTGACCACCTGTGAAAAGTGACTAGTCAGGTCGGTCCCAAAGGATGATTACTTTAACAGGTTTCACTGTATATGCTATATTTTTAACTACATAATATCATATATGGAATCAGGGTAAACGATTCCACAATGCCCTGAATTTGCTTTTTTATTGCAATCATCCAAGTATGGGTTCTTATATGTTAAAAAAAAAAGACACTGCATGCTATGAACTAAAGTGGCCAGATTTTCTGAACTTCAATCGGGGACACTCTAGATATTGGGGGCGTAGGAGGTATAGGGTGTGAGACTACACAAAATCCAAAAAAAAATTTTCTGAAAACAATGAAAAAAGTAAATTATTAAAAAATTTGCAAAACAAAAGCAGGAAGAGATAAACATAATATATTTTAATATTACTATTATTACTTTTTCTTCAGATTGATTCATCCACATTGATTATATTAGGGTGACCATATATGTATAGCAAAAGCTGAGAAGGAGAATTCTTAAGCTAATTTTTAAAAATTAAATCTAGTTAATCTTTTTTTAAATTCTTTTTTAATATGAACTATTTATTTATAAATAAAAAATGGGACAATCTTGGACATTATTTCAAGCCGGGACTGTTTCCAGCTAATCCAGGATGTCGGGTCACTTTACATAAACTCAACCTTACTAATTTATAAATAGATCGTCTAGAAAAAGAAGAAAATATGAAAATTTATATCAGCGAATAGATAATATGGTGTAATAATACAATGCAAATATTGACGTCTTCAAATATTTAGGTAATATGACAAATCTCCAATAAGGAAATTTCTTTGAAACTATTATAGTTATAAAGTTAAAAGGTTGAGGTTTTTAATGTTTATGAATATCTAAATAAATTCTTTATATGGTTATAAGTTCTATAACCATCTAAGAAACATGAATAATAATAATCTTTATAACTTATTTCATAATTAACTTTAAACTTCTATCTCTCATCTTTTTTTAAATAAAAGTTGATTATAAAATTTTAAAGTTAATTATTATGATAATGATACAATCTGTTGCAAAAAAAATTGATGTAGGTTTGCTGTATGCGTATGAAGCTGCCTTTCTCAAATTCTGTTGCTCATACTGCTGATGGATACGTCATAGATTACTTAACTTAAAGAAAAAGCTTGTCAGAAATATCCATATTTATGATGGCCGTTCCTTATATTGGCCTCATATTTTCACTCTACTCATGAGCTTTCCAAATCCCCCTCAGCAATGAAATTTTAATCATTTATATATCTGCTGAAAGGTATCTGTATATAGAGTTTCGCAGTTCTCGCTCTATTTTTTAGAGGTGCATCTTTTTTTTGCAGCAGAGTGTAATATGTTTTTGTCCAATGAGGTTTTGTATATATGGACTTTTATCTTTATGAGATTTTATCTGCATGAGCTTTTATACATAGCAGTTTTGTCTTTGTTCTTTTGTCATTTGAGTTTCTGACCAGCCGCGATAGAAAATATACAGAATGGCTATCAAATTCTCTTCAAGAAAATTAACCTTCTTATGAATATATTTACAACCGAATAAGGCACTTCGTTTCTTTAGAAGAGGCACGTTAACAACCAAATATGAACTATCAACAAATATATACAAAACGAGATCTTCACAAAGGGAGTTCTTCTTAACGTTCGGTAGCACTGGTTTCTGTAAGAAAAAAAATTCCAAGAATTTATTATAACTTATTTCAGCACAATTATATTTAAATTTAAATTTGTACCTGTTTCTTCTAAGCCAGTGATGAATTCTATATGCATGAGATTTAACAGAGCGGGCTGGAAAGTTTTCTATAATTAATGGTAAAATATCATAAACAATCATCAACGGTATTGTTTATTGGATAAAATACTTACTAATGGAATAATTGGTTTCTGGCATAATACCAGGTTCATCTTCTATTAATAAACGGAACTAGAAAAAAAATGGACATTGATGGAGCATAAAAATATTTAATTGGTATTAATTAATGAATTAAAGGCAAAAATTTTTTTATAGAATTTGATAGTATAAGTCTTCTGACGAAAATTTTTAGATTTGTTTTTTTACAGTATATGTAAAAATGTCTATTTTGGCACCCTAGATATTCGTCGGATATCTACATTATAGCCTATACATACATATAAACAATGATTTCAAGATTCTAAGCCTGCCATGAGAAAAGTGGATAAAAATGAAGACAAATCTTAACTTATTAAAGGTTTATATCATAATAATTTAAAGAAAGATTTATCATGAAGCATAATTACAGTGGAATAAAGTCAGATCTTTCAGGTGGTAAACCTGGAAGAACCTGGTTCAATTCCCGAATTGTATACCCTAAATTTTTTCAGGAGGTAACAGAGTTCTCACATTCCTTTGACAGCCAATCCCATCAGGTATATGGGTAGCATATAGAATTATTCAAGTGAAATCATAAGTCACTGGAATAGCTCTATTCCTCAATAATTTCTGATGGTGTTGAAACTGGAGTAAAACAAAAAACTACAAATTCTTATAATGCCAATTTAATATAATTAAACTTTTCTTGTGAAGTTTTTATGCTGATTTCCACTCAGTGAAGGTTGAGTGGATGGCTGCATGGTAAAGTTGTGGCTTACCACACTGGAGGACTGGATTCAAATCCAAGTCCCATACCCCAGTTTTTCGGGAAGGGTCCAGGCCCAGATTTGAACCCCATCCTCCAACCATCGATCCCATTATGGGTTTTGGCCAGTCTGTGATGGGCTCTATAAACGGGTCACTGCCAGTATATCCCTCATGTGATATGGCGACTTAACCTAACATAACCTCTACTCAATGAAGACTAATCAGTGTGGCATTCCATTGCCCACCAGTGGCACTCACGCCCTGGTGGGGTCAACCATCAGATAGAGAATGAAATTCAAAGAGCAGAGACCAGCCTGAAAGAACTGGAAGTATAGGACCCAGGAATTGAACCCTGATCATACAGAATGGAAACACACCATGTTCTGGCCAAGTTTAGGTTAGATTAATTTGAATTACGTTGTTGATAGTGGTGGCCACTTTCATAGCTTATGATGGACTGGCCAATTCTCATCACGAAGTCAACCAGAATATTGAAGGATTAATAATTTCAAAGGCAGGAGCCGGATCCCTTCTGAAAAACTGGTGATATATATGATTTTTATATATTTTAATACTGAAATAACTTATTGCTTTTTATTGTATGTAGGAGAGACAGGGGCTAGAAGTAACACGGGTTGGGTTGTAACAGACGATAAAGTTCACATATAATAAATTATCATGTTGGACACAATAATGTTTATGCTATATATGAAAATAATCCAGTGATTAGCTATTATAAAAAATATAGAATAAATTTATTGTTCAAAGTGGTAAGAGTACAGGATATCTGTTTCATGAATGCTAAAAAACGATAAATGATATGATTATACTTTGAGCATTAGTGTTTCATTAATTTGCAAGTTTTATCGATTCTATTGGGTGATTGATATATATAATAACCATGAGATTTTATGCTCAAGCAATAGTTATCGTTTGGCTTATCAAGCAGTTACAATAAAAAATGCTAGCAGAAACTCTATGTATATTTCTACTTTCAAGATTTCTACTTTATAGTTAAATATAAAAAAAAAATCATAATTTAATTTAAATTAATAAAAATAAATATAAGCTAGCAGAGTTTTATTTTTTGTGTTCTGTTTTAAGTTTTCCAAAGTCGACAAGTTGTACGAGTAGCAGTTAAATCTCTAACTGGTACTTGAAGTAGCAGTTAATTTAGCTGTTGATTTTGACGTGTAACTACAAGTTAGTGTTTAACTGTCAATCAATCAATTTTAAAACAGATAAGTGGTGGATAAGACTAACAGAAACTTTAATGGAACATTGTAAAACCAGGCTTTAATGATTGGCTTAGGTTAGGTTAGTGTAATTAAACTGCCATATTGGCAGCCATTTGTAGAGCCCATCATAGGATGGCCAACACCTATGATGGGGTCAACCGGAAGGTTGAAGGATGGGATTCAACAAGCCGAACCCGGACCCCTCTTGAAAAACTGAAGGTGTGGGACATGGATTTGAACCCGCATCCTCTAGGGTGGTAAGCCACTGCTTTACCGCCCGGCCAGGCTTTAATGAAAGAAAGAATTTCAGTGTATGGAATGGCATTCTTTTTTTATTTTCAAGAAAAATGTAATCAAAATTGAAATTTTTAATTTAATAATGAAAAAACAATAAATTTAGAAATTTTATTATTATATCGAATTAAAATTTTTATGTATACTATTATGAAAATAGGAAGTTTGCAATTCGGAATCCAAAAGTATAGTTATCAATTTTGAAAACTATGTCATTAGTATTATTACGAATAAGTAAGGAAAGAATTCCAGATCATCATATAGCTATATTTACTTGTTTAAAATCTTAATTTTGTGGATAAAATAATTATAAATATCTTATTTATTTATCCATAGTTATGGTTTATCACATTCACTCACATGAATCACATGATATGGTTACACTAATCACATGAATCACATGACAGTGTTAAGTATTCTGTTAAAGACTTAATACTTTATGGTTTATATTTATAGCAGTGTTTCCCAACCGGTATGTCGCGACACAGTAGTGTGTCACAAGCATCCCTCAAGAATATTGACATTTTTAATAAAAATTAATAAATTAATGTGAGACTAAAAAATATGTAAGTTTAATTAAAATTCAATCCTTAAAATGGATAAGTTTTTAATTAAGAAAGAACCAGAAAGTAAAAATAATAACTAATAATGACAATGGCACTGAAGCAGCTTCTATTAAAAAGGCAAAAATTGTAAATCTAAAATATGATGAAAAATACATAGCATTGGGATTTTCATGGATTTGAGATAAATGCTGTCCTATACCAATTTGCGTTGTTCGTAACGAAAAACTTTCTAATGCTTCTTTGATTCCTAATAAATTACAATGTCATTTAGCTACAAAACATCCAAATTTAATAACAAAGTGTCCTGATTATTTCAAAAGATTATTAAAATTGTCAAACGAACAAGCACAGTCATTTACAAATAGCATTTTGGATATAAATTTCAACAGAATTTCCAAATATATCAATGAAGGCTTTAAAAGTTTTATTACCTTTTTCTACTTCATATTTATGCAAATTAGCATATTCGTCAATGACGGAAATTAAAAACAAAAAGCATGAGCGACTACTTTCCGTAGAAGAGGAACTAAGAGTTTGTCTGTCTACAATTCGTCCGCGAATTAAGATGTTATGTGAAAAAACAACAAGTACAAATATCACATTAACTCTAATGTAATTTTACTATTTGACTCTTACTACTTTAAAATTTTAGATTTAGTTTTTATGTTTAAATATGTTTCTTTTCTATGTAATTTTTTTCAAATTGAAAATAATTTTCTGTCTTTTATGTTGTGAAATAATTGAATTATTACGTTGCATTTATATGACTATTTGCATGAGTTATTAGACATTATGTTTATCTTGCTATAAAGATTTGTGTGAAAATTTTTTTGTTTATTTTTTGTCCTGATTTCTGGTATGTCGTACAAACCTGCTCAACTCTGAAGTGTGTCGCTGATATAAAAAGATTGGGAAACACTGATTTACAGTATTTGACTTTATAATTACATGTAAAAATATTTAATTATATAATAATTTTACATAAAAGTATTGTTAATAATTTAAATAATCAACAGAGTGAGCTATAAGTCACATTATGCCTCATTTATTTCATAAATACAACAGTTATTGTCATTTACTTTATAATATAACATATATTGAACATTATGTGTCTAGAATATCAGTATGAGCACCATCGTTATCGTAACATAACTGATTTAAATGCCATGTTCAGCAGCAAGAAGTTTTGTAGAGAAAATTTTCTGTCACACTTTTGAATGCTTCTGTCATAGCAACATGCAGTTCAGTAGTGCTGTTGACTGACTCAATTCTTAATGAAACCCCATAAAGCCTTGACTTATCCACTCCAGACAACGCTTGGCCCAGCCTGTGCTACCTCTGACTGAACCCAATCCACTTGTTTAAAAACAATTCATTAAGGCATTCTCAAACTCTGATAGTAAAATGCACAGGAGCTCCATCTTGTTGCAGGATTATGATACCTGCTATTCCAATTGCTACGAGTTGCGGATAGAGAACCATTGTCGAAACATGTCTTTGAAGAGAAGAAGCATGCTTGCCACTGCAAACTTCTTGCCGAATATGGCATCGTATTCAGTTATGTTATGATAATAATGTGCTGATATTCTAAACAAACAATGTTCAATACATGTTATGATATAAAGCAAACAACAATATCTGTTGTATTTATGAAATAAATGAGGTGTAATGCGACTTATGGCCAACTCTGTTTAATAACAAAAAGTAATGTCTCTAATTCTATCTGAAGTAAACATGTATCTCCTCAAAATGAGGAAATGGCATTCAAAATAATATAGTAAGTCCAAAAAGATAGTGAGCATTATAGTGTCGAATGTAGTTAGATCAGCTTTAGGGTGGGGAATTTCAAAGTCTAAAAGATTAAATACAATCCTTTAGAACTTTTTTGATTTAGATTTGATAAGTCCTTAGGCTGTCGAAAAATATTTAAGATTGTAATATAGTTAAAGTTTGGGAATAATTTTGAAAAAGACCATAGAAATCCAACATTCTTCAACATATGACATCATTGAATGTTGGCTATCATAAATCCAATGATGTTAGTATAACAAATATGATGTAATAATCGATAGTAGAAATGTGTATTCATATATAATGTCATAATGAGTTATTAATATTTGTCACAATGAAGATACTGGCACAACAAAAACTGTTCCAGAAATAGCCCAGCAACATAAAGTATTCCTTCTAGTACATAATAATTATTGTATAATTTTAGTAAAACTTCTCTATACATAAAAGAAACTTAAATTGATAGATTGTAGCCTGCTAGAATAATGCCTGATAAATGTAAATATTCTCTACATATTTTTATATATAATTATTATAAAATAATAGTTAAAATTTTTGTTCAGTTTTGGTAAAATATTTCTCCACATAAAAATCAATGATCACTAGATCATTCATTTTTCAGTGAAAAAAGTAACTGAATAAAAAACTAAGTATTTTCAATGCAGTTTCTGAGATATACTTTTTTTTATGTTAAGCACTAATACATATGTTAAAATATATGAATCAGCAGTCCTATTGGGTTAAAATGTACAAAAATAAAACTATACTATATCAGCACCAGAGTCCTATTAGGTTAAAATGTACAAAAATAAAACTATACTATATCAGCACCAGATCTAGATATTTTGTTACCTGAGCCAACATTAGAAAATGGCCCTCTCCACTCACGCACATTAATACATACACATATCTAATACTTTACAGCAGGGAAGGTAATGATGACAGATACATAAATGCTAAGAAACATATAAAAAACTTGGATTGGTTGGGAGACAGTAAACCAAGACTGGAATTATATACAATTTTTAATGAAAATAAAGTGGTATCTATGTTAAAAACAATAACAAATAAAACATATTTGAGATTATGATATCCTAATTGTGATATGCCAATGTAGGAAAACATGAGGGAAGCATAAATATTTATTTTGTTTAGACAGATTGTCATTCAATCATGTAAATAATAATAGCAATTTAATTAGCACTGGTTTTTCTCTCCCTTGATAAGTAATATTCCTTAAAAAATGCATCATTACGTCTTCATAGACCAACTCTAAAGCATGAAATATTGTCAAGATAAATATAATTAACCTTGTATGTGAAATTGCAACTGCATTTTCACACCCTCTCATAATTTTTTAATCCCTAGGCAACTGTCTCACTTGCCTCACCCTAGATCTGGCACTGTACTCTATTGACATTTACTTTATCTGTAAGTTACTGTAGTAAATATTTTGCTAGAGCTAAAGATTTTATTAACATGTAATAAATATATGAATTAGCACTTCTGTTTGCAAAGTCGCGCTTTAGTACGACTGTCAATACTAACTAAGCCTA
>AYEL01030044.1:0-11144 GCA_000484575.1 Olivierus martensii
CTGTACCTGTATTTGCGATGACTTCCAAACGCAAAGACGTGACTTTAGGCGAAAAGGTAAAAATTTTGCGAAGATATGAAGAATTAAATTTAAATTTAATATCGCAATGAGATGCAGCAGCAAAATTAGGAGCAAAATACCTTCCACTATGTACAACAAAAGTGAAATGAATGACGCCCATGGAACGTCAGGTACTGCCAATAGTGGCAGCACCTTCGAATAAGTGAAGTGTCCTTCCCATCTGTATCAACTAATCTGTGTATGTGAGTATAACGATTTGAAAAACGGCGCCAAAGTGAATCCATAAAAAATATAAAATTAAAAAAATCGCGTTATATTGAAACAGCGTTAAATGGGATCTTACTATAATTAAAATAATTTTCAATTTTTTATCCAAAATATAATGAGAAAATTAAACTGTCTTTATATTCAAAGCAAACATCCTTGATTCAAAGTAAAGAATTTGATGTATAAATTCTAAAAGTATTTCCATATGATTATCGAGACATTATATCTGTTTTAAACAATTAAAAATTCCAATTTTAATAAATTTAAAAAGTGTGGGATCTTACTATAATTAAAATAATTTTCAATTTTTTTATCCAAAATATAATGAGAAAATTAAACTCTTTATATTCAAAGCAAACATCCTTGATTCAAAGTAAAGAATATGATGTATAAATTCTAAAGGTATTTCCATATGATCATCGAGACATTATATCTGTTTTAAACAATTAAAAATTCCAATTTTAATAAATTTAAAAAGTTCGCCTTTTGTTAATACGAAAGTAATATCCAATTCATAACACGCTGCCATCTATTGACAACTTTTTTAACAATCGTTATGATCGTTCATGATATCTGTACAGTACTAATTTAGAGTATTTGAAGGCGCTTATTAATTTAAATATTTCCAAAATGTATTATCATAATAATAGCTACTTAAATGTTTAACAATTTTCCTTTTTAATTATACTGTATCCATATATATATAGCCAATTTTAGAGGTATAGTTTTTATTTTTGAATTTTTTAAGGAAATGACTATGAAAAACTTTACAAATATTGTGTGTAACACAATATATTAATTTTAGATTTTAAAACAATATCGATTGATTGAAAGTTTATAAACATATTCACTTTTGTATCGCTTATTATCAAATGATACTCAATGCCAAGTGTCCCATTATGTCCACTTGGTTGCTACCATGGATTATTATACAGATAGAATTGCTGTCTCTATAAAATATATCTGTATACATGTATAACACATACAGATAGACCTATTTCTTCTATCTAGTGTGCTTGCCTCAGGGCCGGCTCAACATACGATCGAGCAGAGCGCCAGCTCAGGGCGCCAATATTTAATGAGCGCCAAAAGGCATTGGAGCATTTTCTGTTTTATTATTATCGTAGAAAAAAAATTATTTTTTACACAATTTAAATGATGAGCAAACTAGACAGCTGATCGGCGCATCCAGCCGGAGGACAAGAATTTATTCAATAATGTAATAAACGGTAACAAGGAGTATGCAACACTGTACGCAGAAATGTAAGTTAGTTTTATAAAATATTGTTTTAAAAAAATAAAATTTTTGTAAAGTGCGATATTTTTATGAATTTATTTATTTTTCAAAACTGACGATTTAAGGGGGCGCAAATAAAAATTTTGGTTCGGAGCACTAAAACCTCTAGAGCCGTATTGCCTTGCCTAAATTTGAATTTTAATTAAAAACAAAAAACTAAAAAAATGCTTTAATTCAAAAACTTTCGTTTTTACATTAGCTTTTTTTGTATTATTAGGCCCCCCGGGTCCCACACCTCCAGTTTTTCAGGAGGAGTCCGGGCCCGACCCGTTGAACCCCATCCTTCAACCATTCGGTTGACGCCATCATGGGTGTTTTTTTGTATATTTTACGCTCCCTTTCCAATCAGGGAGATTACTAAGGGGGCAATCCATCATGGGTGTTGGCCAGCCTGTGATGAGTTCTATAAGTGGCTGCTACCAGATAAAGTATATCCCTCGTGAGATATGGCTGCTTAACATATTTAACCTATTAGGCCCCTTTCCAATCAGGGAGATTGCTAAAGGGTGGGGCCAGTTCCAACCACGGGCAGACCCACACCCGTGGAGGGGGACCGGATTGTGAAGGACGGGGATCGCCGGGCCGGGCCCAGCATCCCGAAAAACTTTTCAGAAGATTTGCCCGCATTTTCCTCCTGAGACGGATTGTGAAGGACGGGGATCGCCGGGCCGGGCAGTGGCGTAGCTGATGGTCAGCACCCTCTCGAGGGCACCCACCTTGACGTGGTGAGAGGGCTTACCGGCTGTCACTATGTTTCCTCCTGCGTGGCACACAACGCATTATCACACGACCATCCGGCCGCTCTTTACATTGGTTTTTTATTAAGCTGATTATTCTCATTATTAGACTATCAATTCGTTTTATTATTGATGCATATACTAATAGAAAAATTTAAAAAATTTCGAGTCGTAGTTAAAACCAGGACTAATAAAAGTTCTATTTTTACTTTTTTTTTATTAACACGATTAACTATTACTTATTGTTTAGCCATAACAATATTCACATTCTACAGCCATTAAAAAAAAAAGAAGCATGATCCTTCGTGTTAAAAAGAAAAGTTTATCATTACTGTTTCCTAACTTTCATTAAAATTATTAAATGTCGTCGCTAGATGGCAGCATATTACCATACTCTAGTACCGATATATCTTAACTCTTGGTACATAATAATAGTGCCCGATGATATCTGAATTAACTAAACAATAACACGTTTGGCCTACAACATTTTTATATTAATTACGTATCGAAATATCTTATATTCTTCTCTTGTTAAAAATTTTATTGAAGAAATAGAATTTATTGAAATAATAAATATTTAATGGCACGCATGATAATAATGTGGCCAGTATTGTTTTTACAATTGCAATATTCGAAAAAAATGGACTTTTTTTTTATTTTTCAGTGAATAAATAGCCATCCAGAATTAGCGGGGCCATTTTTAACCGTTGTTCATTTTGTGTGCTCCATCAAGATGACCAAGTAATAAGGATAACTGAATATTTAATTATTCTTATATTTTTTCTTTTCTATTTTAATGAGAAACGGCCAAAAATATTCTGTAGCAGGGCGGCATAATGCCTAAGAACTGCCCGGTCTATCAGATAATATAGAGATACATGTTCATGATTTTTTTGTTCGATCGTTTACCAATTTCGTTATAAACGTTAAACGAATAGCCGAATTTTAAAATTTGTACCTAAAACTGTATAATGCTTTTGAAAGGAGGAACAGATGAAGATATTTACTCAATATTATTTGTTTTACAATTAAAATATAAAATCAATATTTTGGGAGTCTTACTTAATTAAAGCTAATATTTTGTGTGTTAGTTGACACAGTAAAGTTGCCTGCAGTAGTTTTGATTTTCTGTTTTTAGAAGAAAGAGCAAAATTTTAAGAACAATTTTATTTTTCCAAAAAATAAGAGTAAGAGCGTAAAATACGCTTGTGTAGCTTTTAATGCGCTCAACCGTGGCATAGCCTATATTCATATTCTTATGTTTTCGTAGAAATAACCTAAAGATGTATTTAGAAGTCTAGACGACATTCTTCTCGAGTAATTTTCATTCTGTGTTTTTAATCAATTTTTACGTTTCGACAATTATTTAGAATAAAATAATGACTAAAACATCCCGTATAGAATATTGAGGTACTGTATTTATCAGCGAAACAATATTTACCGTCATCATTTTGTATTTGCATTATCATAGATAATCTAATAGAATTTTTATAATAATGTTTACTCTAAAAAAGTTCAACTTCTTCGCTCGATGAGTTACCATAATGATTGGATTTATTTTCAACTCGAAAATGCATCCGCTTCGTTCTAATGATATGCCATAGCCACATAATTACAATCGGCCTATCACACAATTTATTATATTGCGCATTGCGCGTAAAAGTTTTATATGTGAAGTTATACGCATTATATCACTTTTAAATATATAATACTGTATTAAAAAAATTTTATTCGTTTAAACTCAAAGTATAACATTGTATTCTAACGGTAAGATTCTACTTTGACTGCCTGGAATTTTCGCGGCGTGCCCGTATTAAATAATAATAAGATGAAGTAGATGTTAAATTACTTTAGTGAAAAAATGGTAGGATTCTTCTTTGCTGCCTTGCGTTTTCTCGTCTGGCCCTATTGCGACGCGTCTACGAATAATAAGTTGCTCTGTCGTTTATTTCTTGCTCGATAAAATTGATGTTAATGTACATCCCAGTGATATGAACATCTACTTGATCATATTATCATTTAATATGTGCGCGCGAGGCAGTCGATGTAAAATCTTACCAAAAAATGACAGGCATTAACGCGCGTATAACGCGACTTATTATTTATAGACGCGTCGCATTATGGTCAGACGCGAAAACGCGTGGTAGTCAAAGTAGAATTCTACCCTTTTCATGTATCTATTGAGCGGGTAGAAAATATAAAAACATTCAACATTGCAACGTTTACTTTACCTTTATGCTTTCCGTGTTGTGGATGAGACTGGCAGAGATATGTTCACCTATAATATTTAAATAAATAAATAAATATACCACTTTCCTAGATTTATTCTCAACATTTGAAAATATTTGTATATTTTAGCATATTATTAAGATCAGAAACTACACGACTAATAGAATGAGCAGAATATGCCACATAACTATTATTCTAATTTATCTGGCAATATATTATACATACCAATACGAGTTTATCTCGTCGAATGTCTGTGTATCGGTGCTGTATAGGTGTATACAAAATCATAAATTCGATATCCCGATTAACACTATAATAATCCGATACGTAGATCAAGATGCTATTCGATAAATTCTCATTTATCCGGCTCTACGGGTTTGGTAATAACGTAAGATAATGACTGAGGACATGCGCTCTATGGTATAGTTTACAATAAAAATAGAATGCCGGATAGATGAGAGTTTATCGTACTAAATGCCAATTTCGATCGATGGCAAAACGAAAATATTGAGAAAAATCTTATACTCAAATATAAATTTTCATCATTTACGTAACAAGAAGAAACAATTTTATAATGACTATTATAAAATTTTGTTATTCCAGTTTTTTTTTTCATTTCTCATTATTCAAATTCCGAGAATCATACTTTGAAATCTGACTTTTCATCGTTAGAAAACAGTATACCAAAGTCGTATTCACAGAGAGACGTCTCATATATAACAAACATAAGTGATATAAAAGAAAGAGTTACATGGAACGTCTTCAAAGTTACTTTTAAAATTTAGTGGCAGCGCTGTATTAGGAAATTTTATATCTATCAGGCCTTTCTTGATCACGCCGCACACTATATTGTTTTAGCATAAAATGAACAATGTAAAATAACTATATATAATAGAAACACGAAATATGTTATAATATTTATGACAAAAATTTACCGATAAGTGGTGAATATTTCAAATAAATCTTTCTGTAACTATTCGATGGCCGTCTTATCCAGATATCGTTTCAATATGGCTCAAATATCGTACACAGTACCAACTCTAGAGCTTTCAGCAACCCGAGCGAAAATTTTTGTTGTTCCCACTCAAGTCGTCAGTTTTGAAAAATAAATAAATTCATAAAAATATCGCACTTTACAAAACTTTTATTTTTTAAAACAATATTTTACAAAACTTGTATTTCGGTGAGCGGACTTGGTGATCGCGCCAGTCTGCTCACTGTTTAAATTAAGTGTAAAGAATAATTGTATCTTACAATAACAACAACAATAATAATAATAACAACAAAACACAAAATTCGCCAGCGCCCTGAGCGAACACTTCGCTCGATCATATGTTGAACCGGCCCTGACTGTACAGTTTTTAACAAACTCGGATTATTCAGGTCACATGTTTAAATAAATATAATAAG
Source organism: Olivierus martensii (assembly GCA_000484575.1). Taxonomy (NCBI): domain Eukaryota; kingdom Metazoa; phylum Arthropoda; class Arachnida; order Scorpiones; family Buthidae; genus Olivierus; species Olivierus martensii. The sequence continues at coordinate 5,962 of AYEL01030044.1, forward strand.
ACGAATAATTTGGGATTAGGGCATGTTTAGTTAAAATAGCGGAAAGCCGAAAATTCGTTAATTTTATAAATATAATACATAAACCTTAATTATAATTATTTCTTCTCCCTAAGAGGATTTCCGGATATAATTGATATATTAAAACAAATTTTGATAATTTCGAAAGGAAATAAATAACATGACGTATAGCGAACTTCGACGTAGTATAACACCGTCATATCCGTAATTATGACGGAAAATAATAGTTATTATAACGTCATTGATACTGGATTATAAATAAATCACTTTTTATAAAACGCCTAAACTTATTTGATGTTTTTGAAAATTTTAATGATGTCCAACAAATTAAAACTAATTTAGAACTTTATTGGCGCGATTATTACTTACTTTTCTGATTAATTTACTCATATATTTTTAACATCAAAGCAATTATAAATAATCCGAGAGTACAATTATTCGTCTGTCTTGATGACGTAATCGTTTCAGATTATCGATAATTAATTAAAACTCTACAAAAGTATTTTAATTTTTATTTAAATATTTTTAATATTTTAATCTATTTTTACAAAAAAAAATATTAAATTATAATAAAAAAAATTTTTAATCTGAATGGTCTGATATGAATATAAATTTAAAAATTCCAAATGTAATTAAATCGGTTGGCGATTTGTAAATTCGTAATTAATTTCCATCGAGGTAATGTTATTTTTAATAAACTCTTAAACCTATTATTATTATTTTTATTTGAAAAAATGGTATTTTTATACGTTATAGTTTAAATTACGCATTTTTACGTCACATCTGATGTCATTACTACGTACGGCTTTTAAATATTCAAATTTAACACATTACATTTTCGAGTTTTGTCTTATCTTGTAGTTTTTATTTTTTATGAGAATCGTTTATTATTATTTTTTTTTTAGCATACGTCTATTGAATTAATTGTGATTTTTTTTCTTCTGTTTTATTAGCGTCAAATATTGTATCGGTGTGTATTTTTCGTAAAAATACGTGAGAGTTCGAAATATGATACAATGTAACTATTGTCTGCAGGCAGCTGTCATGAGAATACAGACGTAGGCTTATCCAATTGAAGATTTTTGTATGTAATCATATAGACAGTATTGAATCCCGTTCAATCAATCACTTTGTTGACTCTCCTCTTACCCAAGAGTCTTTTGTCGCTTTTACCAACCACCGCAAAATTCCGAATGCTTCGTTCTCGCACAATAGAGGTCAAAGGCCTCCAAAAAATGATTTCAATCATTTTATGCCACCAGTAAGTCGTTCAGTCATGAACAAAGAAGAGAAACAAAGATAAAAATGCGATTAAAAATAAGATGATGGAAATGTAAATACATCACCATTGGCTTAATGTTTTCAGCACTCGGGCTTTTAAAATATTTACTTTCAAAAAAAAAACAAAGAGAGCGTAATAACATGGCATACATTAATCGATTAAGTTAATCTTTGATAATTTATAAAAATTTCGACTTTCAAAACATTTACGTAAGAACAATTTTAAATCAAATTTTTTAAAATTATCTTTCTATATAAATTTTAACCTTATTAATTTGTAAACATTTTTTAATTTTAAATTAAAAAAAATAACAAATTACTTGCTTGTTATAAGCTTAAATTTTATAATATTTAACGAGAGATGGCAGCAGCGACGATAACGTTAACGAAAATCTTAAACAGAAAATATCGTTTGGTATATTATTTTTTAATTAAAATAATTTACTTCGAATAAAATTAATCCGTTTAAAATTAATAATCGGATTAATTTTCTATATTAGAATATCTTAAAAAATATTAATAAAATTTTCTTGTAGTCGATAGATGGTAGTACGCTTTGATTAATACTCTCAAACTCCTCGTCGATATTAGACAAAAATGAAAGTAAATCCGTTGTTTTCAGTCTATTTACCCCATTTAATTTTAATTGAGGAAGAAAAAAGAAAGAAAATTGCTTATATATGCATTGAATAATACAACCCACGTTTGTACCGCTAAACATTGAAAATCCTCCATATTTAAAACACAAATAATTATAAACTTTAAATATCGAATTTTTTTTTATCGATAGCTCGTAAAACGGATTTTGTATAAAAGTTCAACGTACTCGTTTTTCGCTACGCGTTCTTTCAGGTAGATATTTATTTTAGAAAATCGCCAGATAACGATTTTCGTTTAATCTAAAGTACTTTATTCTTAAAGCAAACAAAACGCTAACAAATTTGTACTGTGTGATTTTTTAATATTATTACTTTTTTTTACGAGTGAAAATTTTAATTACATTTGGCAACACTTTACCGGTTTTAGTATTGAAAATGCTACATAATCGTACTGCCAACCTTTCTTAATCTGTTTACACGGTTGCTAAGTTACTTATTTTCCTCCAAGAAATGTTTTTACTTAGGAACAAATTGGATTTTCTAACCAAATTATATAAAATATATTTTTTTACGTATTATTTTACAAGTTAAAAAACTTTTTTGTGTAATACATAATTTGTTCGCGTTTCGTGTTTAAATGTGTGTGCGCGTATGTATATATATATATATAGATATATATATGTATGGACTTGTGTATTTATATATAATTTTTTCTGGAAGGATAAATAATTCTTGGTTTGGCAACACTGCCTCTTTGTTCGCTGACAAAAAAACAACTCCGCGTGTGTCCTATTCCCGCGGTTTATTACGTCAACACTTTTGCCATGAAAGCAAATCGATTTATAATCTATAAATCACCTTTAATCGATTAAAAATCGATGGAGTTAAAATTACGTTACACTGTAGGGAATAAAGTTGGCTTTATCGATCGATCACGTGTCTGACACAGGAAATATTAAATTAAAGAAATTAATAGCGATTTAAATAGTAAAAAATTAATCAATTGAATAATAAAAACATTAATAACAATAAAATGGCCATAAACTTTCCTCCACTATTCGAACTAATCTTAGTTGTTCATGCGCGATCCGAGAGAGTGATCACTATGACGTCTTTCTAACTTCGTCACGTGTCCCAAGTGTCACTAGACGTTATTTTGACGTCATCCACCAGCTGCAGATGTTTAATCGTCCACTATTGACGTCGATGTTAACTACGAGATTTTCAAAATCAACAGCGAAACAAATGTTAAAAGTAAAAAAAAGCGTACTTTATAATGATTTAATTCGTTAATCTTACAAATTATTATTTTCTTACCTTCATTGCTTCTAAAGCAAGAATTATTTTTCTGTTTCCAAAGACTGTTTCCTCCTTCAGATTTCCGAGTTGTGAGGAGAAGAGCACATGTCAGGAGCACGCTTAACGTCTTGATTTTATTTAAATAATAAAATAATATTTTTTTTGTGCCATTGAAATGTGATATTTACATAATAAATCAATAGGAAATTCCTAGAACGTAAAATAACGATTGTGTTTCCCTGAATGAATTAATTATTCTAAATGTATAGTAATGTTTAATTTAAATACAGCGCTATCTAAATAATAAGCTAAATTTGGATTTACAATCATGAAATTTCTCTATGAGTAAGAATATAGTAAAATATATTTCTACTTATTGACTTTGAAGATACGTTAAATTCTTATTCTGACTTTGGAGATCAGTATATTTTTTTACTCATTGACTTTGAAGATATGTTAAATTCTTACTCATTGACTTTGGAGATACGTTAAATTCTTACTCATTGACTTTGGAGATCAGTATATTTTTTTACTCATTGACTTTGAAGATATGTTAAATTCTTACTCATTGACTTTGGAGATCAGTATATTTTTTTACTCATTGACTTTGAAGATATGTTAAATTCTTACTCATTGATTTTGGAGATCAATATATTCTTACTCATTGAATTTGGAGATCAGTATATTTTAACTCATTGACTGTTGAGATACAGTATATTTACTCATTGACTCTTCAGATACAGTATATTCTTGAGATCAGTATATTTTTTTACTCATTGACTTTGAAGATACGTTAAATTCTTACTCATTGACTTTGGAGATCAATATATTCTTACTCATTGAATTTGGAGATCAGTATATTTTCACTCATTGACTCTTGAGATACGGTATATTTTTGCTCACTGATTTTTGAGATGCAGTATATTCTTATTCTCTGAATTTTTAATTTTCAAAAATTAAAATTGTTTTCTTAGGCGAGTTAATAAACAATAAATTATTTCGTATAATACTTTTTTAGATATTTAATGAAAGCTTTTTTTGATGAACAAACCGGTAATTTCCTAAAAATACAAACTTCCCGGAACGAAACAATTCTATGAATGAAATAATTTCAAATAAATGACATAATAATGAATGTATCGGTATCATTCACGTCTCGTGCGCTAATTCACGTCTCGAGCCGAATTTATGAATGAAATTTACTTAGCTATTCAATTGTGGATGGGGCGTGTTTCGAAAAGGTTAATTTTTTTTACATTAAATAACGTAGCGTGAATTTTTCCGTTTAGACAATTGTTATTATTACCGTTTCTAAATAGAAATATTCTTTCCTAACTTGTTATTCCTATCCTATCGGGTGCAGTAACAGGAAACTTTTTGTAAAAAGAGACATTTAAAGATATAAGAACACTTATCGTCTAATAGAAGAGAAACTTTTGCTAAAATGGTCGAATCGGTCGAGATGCGATACGGAGAAGAGATGCTGTGTTGCCATAACAACTTTTGCACTACTTCAAGGTCAATCGATATACTTCTCCACACACACGAGACTATAGTCGTTATTGAAGTTTTAACTGCATAAAATAATAAATAAAAAAAACCCATCTCTTATTGTAGTGATACATTTATCCTCTTAATTTTATTACGTGTATAAACGAGAATGAAACGTAGTTATTTAATTATCCCGTTGGAAACTTCCTTAGACAATTTTCTGTAATTTTAATCATAAAACAAATTATTGACTGGTTTTGTAACATTTTAAAGTGTTATCGGCTGAACTTAACCTTGGAATCAAGTAAGATTCCAAGGTTAAGTTCTGAATTTACGAACCTTTTGTTGGTATGGAAATTGCCGAATTTGATAAAGAAGACTATAAACTTTAAAACTTAATATATTATATATATATATATTTAATTATTCCATTAAATTGTTTATGACGTATTGTTTCAGGAATTAATTGCACCTAATTATGAGATGCTAAGACAA
>AYEL01030153.1:0-31420 GCA_000484575.1 Olivierus martensii
ATTTTTAAAATATTATTTATGTTTTTCTATAATAGAATATTATGTAAATTAGTCTTTCATTCATTTATATTGACTTGAAAAAATTTTTTAATCAATTAAAATTTCAGAAGTGTTTATAAATATTTTAAAAGCAATCATTTTGAATTAAAATGTTAATATTTCTTTTCTCATCGATATACATCTGATTTATTCAGATTGAATTTATTTTTCAGTAATATATATTTTTTCTCTTTTACTTGATATTTTAAAAAATAAATTTTAGTGTAGTATCTCCTGCTGTCTGATGGAGTACTTCATGACAGATTTAAAAATGTTTTTACTCTCATACATATTCCATCATAGTTGTAATTTTGTAATCAAGAGTTTTATTTGAAATTTTGAATTGAAATTTTTTTTCTATCCATTTCATTTCATATATTTCTTGTTCTTATTTGCATTTTCATTCAAACTTATACATATATACATTTTTTTAAATGGTAATTTTACATCATTCAATTCGTTGTATGTAATTTTTCTGTTTAAAAATAATTAAATTTATTTTAGTGATGGAATTTTTTTAATTGATTCAATCTGTTCTCGATCGGATTTGAATTGATTTGTTAAAATGGATTTTATATTTGACTATATTTTATTTTTCCTAGATAAAATTTGTTTTAGAACAGTGGAATATTATAAAATCATATTTTGAATGCTTATAAAATTTATTTTTAAAGATGATCTTTTAATAATTCATTTTTCTTATTAAAAATATAAATTTTGATATGTTTATTTTAAATATGTTACATAAAATGAGTTATGTAAGTTTATTGCCCTTTTTTTTCAGTTGTGTACTTGTATAATGCATTGACAGCATGCTGACATTTGCTTAATATATTAAAAATGACAGATATCTGAGTTGTTTGTTTAGTTTGTTTTTATTTCTAACTTCTTTAATTGAAGGAGAAGAAAAAAATACATAGAAATTTTTAATGAAAGCCATCAGAATTTTAAGAATTCATTTGTACTTTGGATTTACTAAAGTTAGCTTTTGGGGGTGGAATAAATTTGTCTTGTCTAACTTAATTGTTGTATCTGACATTTTGGCATAAAGCAAAAGAAGAAATTAACTATAAGGAATTTTACATGTCTTGCAATTTTGTGTAGACAGGATTAAGAAGAAGTCAATGTCATATGGAATAGACAGCTGCGACAACTTCCTTACTTCATATGATATGTAGATTTTTTTCAAATTCAATGATATAAAAGTGTTCCATGAATGTCATGTTTCTATACTCGTTAGCATATAAATCAACTTTTCTTCTTTCTTTCATCCTTTTTATAAATTTAAACAGTGTGGAGGATTTGTAGCTTAAATGAATAATTATCATTATCCTCTTTGCTGCAGTTTTATCCATTTTCTTTTTTTCTTTGTAATTTTAGTTACATTAATTGTTTTTTAGACAAAGTATTGGTTTGATTTTTCTCTAATTAGAAAGTCAGTTTTAAATTGAAAAATTTATTAATTTTTTTCCAGTTTTATGTTTAAAGAATTCTTTATAAAATATTAATTATTTTCCATTTTTAAAAAATACTGATAGTTCTTTATTAAATTTGAAATATCACAGATTTTACTTCATAAATTTTACTTAAATACTTTATTTTGTATCAAGGCAAAATTTGCGTTTAATCAATGTCATTATCAACAACCAATTAATTATTCCTTAAAGATGATAACATTAAAGTGTTAGTTTAGGTACTGATAAAATTTTCTCTATAATTATATAGAAAATTTAAAAAGTTGATATTAAATAAGAGAATCATTTATTGAATTGAAGTTTGCATTGAATACATTAAATAAATACCTGCTTTTTTTGCTTTAATTTTATGAATGTTAACTTGACATATTTATCAACTTTTTTATTTGATTATAATTAAAATTCAATTTTAATTCTTAAAAATTAAATCAATGATAATATTCAGCATATTTACTTTATTTTCCTTTAAAAATTCCTAATTTTAAGATAGTAAAATAATTATTATGAACATAAGGAAGCAAAATAATAATAGTGAACATAATATAACTGTTTTTTTAAAATTAAAACTTAATGCATGTAAATAATGCATGCATATCTGCATTTTAGATGTTTATCTTATTTATGCATGGTGAATAAAATCTATACTCAACAAATCCAAAAGTTTTACATCAAATATTCAACTTTTGTTAGTAATCAGTATATTGAAACTTTACAGATAATATAAGCTGATCTTAATATTTAAAAAAAAAATTTATGCTGACAATGATATCAATATACCTTATCTCTCTGATGATAATGTACTTTTCTTGATAATAAGAATGGCATTTTTTATATATGTAATCATTCTCTAGGTTTTAATGATGATAATAGCATTTTCATAGTCATTTTTCTGGCTTACTAATCTACAGACGCATCCTTTAACGATGTAGAATGTTGTAATAAATGATATTATCATTATTTATACTGATTTTATTTACAGCATTATCAAATTGTCACTTATGGCATATGATAATCATCATTATTTAGTTAAAGAAAAGTAATTACAAATAATTATATGTTATAGATCAACATAAATCATCGCATTAATTTTCTAATTAAAAGAGAAAATCTGATAAAAATCATTTAGTTTAATAATAAACAAGATTAAATATAACTAGTTTAGTGCATAATAGATTAAGATCGATAAGTAGATAACTAAATAATTGTGTTATGTATTACTTTATTCAAGTATTTAAGAAGATAAATCAAATTTATCTATATTAGGACGATAGTTCCTTATATAATTAATAATAGAGAGTTAGTTTATCCTCTAAAATTATGTGTACCAACGTTATTATGCAAAATTAATTGAAAACTTTGAAAGTTATTATTCTGAGATATCTGAAACTACTCAAAATTGAGAAATATAGTAAGAGATCTTGCAACAGAATAATCTCGCTGTTCCATAATAGATGCGGTAATGTTTTCTGAGATCGTTTTCTATAAAAGGAAATTATTGTTCGGATATTTTAATGTTTATAAATGGAAGTTTTGAATCGCATTAGCATGTTATTGTTGAATGTAAATGTTTTTTTTCCGAATTCATTCTTGTTTTTATAAATCTTCAATAATTAAAATATTCGAACAACAAACGTTGAAACTAACAAAAATCGTGATTAAAAATTGAATAATTAATACAATATTCTTGTTAAATGTATTTGCGTGATACAATTCTAGTTATTGCTTACTTTCTACATGAAAAAATTTCCTATGTAACAGCGACTGCATTAAATATTTTACGTTACTTTCGTTTATTTTTACGAAAGCAAAAAATGGCATTGGAAAACTATCACTTTAATTAAAGTTTAAAACTTGTATTTTGTCCGACATTCCGTCATATATTTCTCTCTAGAAAAAGACTTATGACCATCTTATCAATCACAGTGTTTAAGTGAAAAAACTGTAATAAAGGGTCCGATCGGCAATAACACTATTTCTGTAACCTACCATCTTTATCATTGTGGCGGGGTCGAATCTCGTTGGCCTTTTATAAACCATCGAACCAAGATACTGTCATTGACTTCCGACAATGAGAAGTTAAACAGTTTCATCAGTGAGAAGAACATAATACGTATATATATATTTGAAATAAGCACAATGTAATTTTGCAACAATAAAATTGTATTATTAATGTAAACATATATATATTGGTATTTGTATTATTATTTTTATTCACTTTTATACAAATATTCCATTGACGGAGAAGGTAATAGAAGATATCTTGACGAAGACATTCGATGTAATCTCTTCATGGAACATTTTGTTATCCAGAAGAACATCCATTACCTTTATAGGTTTCCTGTCTTTTCATGTTTTTTCGCCAGTTTAGAAAATACTGAATTCCTCTGAGTAACATTTTTCTCCTTTCTCATACTACTTTAATATTAAATGTTTATGTTTTCAAACGAGTTGCGCTGGTTATTGGATATAATGATGCAATAAGATTTTACCCTCCCTCTAGAGAAATTTAATACTTTTAAGGAATTTCTTTTCTCGACTGTAATGTCATATTTTCGACATTTTATGTACCGCCAAACTGATATAGAATATTATCAGATCTTTGTGAATATTTATGCGAGAATAAATTCATATTCCGGATGTATTCATTCCATTAAAGATAGATTTAGGTCAAAGCAAACACGTTTTAGCAAAGACGTTTGTGAAGTGTATTTACAGAGTGACCACACCATTTACTATTTAACTTAGTAGCTTACATCATTCCAAGAACTTTGTCACTTCTGTATTTATTTTCCGAGATCACTTTCTAGACGAGGTGATTATTACATAAATGGCTAACTATTGTTTATACTTAATGAAGATTTTACTGGATTTATTAAATAACAAAATTTGGAACGAAACGAGTGTACATAACTGTTTAAAAATTACTGTGAAGCTCGATCTACGTTTATTCTTGCCTAGGCAGAAAAATAATCGAAATAATTACATTTCTTTAATTAACCAAACTTCATTTTCTTTAAGGATTCAATCACTTTTGATTCTTTTCATTAACTGCACGAACATTAAGCTTCATTTTTCTTTAGGAGCTTCAGCCTGCTTTGATCTCTTTTCATTAGTTAGTCGAGTATTAAGCTTCATTTTTCTTTCGGGAACTTCGTCGCATTTAAACGAAATACTAAACGTCGTTTTCATTATTTTCAGAAGATCTGTTACTGCAAAAAAATAAAAATAAATCATTTTGTTTTTTGAAGCTTCATCTCTAGTTTTGATTTTTTTTTTGAAATATCAACTACTTTTATCTTCTCTCCAATTTTTTTATCCTTGTTTAATTGGATTAGCAAACATATTCTCTAAAATATTACAATTGAAATCATACGATAACAAGCGATAATAATTAAATAATAATTATCTCGGAATTAAAGATTAATCTAATTTAATAATTATGATCCTTTTGATTTAAGATGATAAGTATTGTTTGTAGATAATTAGCAGTAATATTTCTCCTTGATGATTGATTTTAATTTCTTTTAAAACGATATTAATCTATCAAGTAATATTTATTCATATAGTCTATCATTTTATGTAGATAATGATTGATGTCATCTACATTGCAAATGAGTGCAAAGCTCTGTAGTCTATTAAATGTCATTAAAAATATTATACTTTGGTATAGATTTTATACATGTTCTAGACCGATAGATAACCAAAAATCACTTTTTAATGCTCATTGATCTTAAAATGGTACAAGGATAACATTATGTTAATACAAATTCTCAAGTTAATAAAATTGTTTTATTCACAGATACAAGCTCTAGTTTTTTTTTTTTTTTTACTTTTTTGAAGTGTTATTTTTCAAAATTTACATTTTTCATCTACGATATTTCTTCGAAAAATATTTTGTGTTTTTGAGTTTATTTCCTAAATTTTATATATTGTATATATATATTTTCTGTTTATACATATTTTTTTGAAATATTTCATATACTTTTAAACAGTTTTAGCATATATTTCCTAGATTTTATATATTGTATATACATTTTCTGTTTATACATATTTTTTTGAAATATTTCATATACTTTTAAACAGTTTTAGCATATTTTCTTCCATTATATATTTTAAATTCAATTTCTAACTTCATTTTTCTTCTTTAATAATTCTAAAAGTTGACGTTTTATGATTTAAAGAGTTCAAAATTCATATATTGGTAGTTGATAATTTCTAAAGAAACACGGAAGGTGTACTTTTGACATGCTTCCATGGCAACCGATGCACATCCCATACATCAAACATTTTGACAAGCGTCACTTCCCCCTTTTGTACACAGAACACGAGCAAAGAAGGGTGATAAAAAAGAGAAGAAAAAAACTGCAATCTCTACAAAAATTTACAACTGAAAGATAATATTAGTGATGCAAATATTGGAGAAGTATCGCCTGCTTGTTTGTGTTTTGTTAATTTCTAACCGCACAGTCACACATTACTTCTACATTTGAACTTTTAATAATAAAATTTATATATTTTATTCATCCTTTTTGTGCTAATTTTTCTATTCTTTCCGACTAATTATCAATAAAAAACGAATTTTAATTTTTATTTATATTCTTTACCATAACAGAATAGATACTGTATATATATATATATTCCGTTATTCTTGCATGCAATGGATTATATTTTTCACTATTATTTACCGATGCTTTTACGTTATTTATTCTTTGAAAAGGTTATATACGGTTTTCTTTACATCTACCTTCTCGTGTGTCATGTTGTTTATCCATTAAGACCGCTATCAATCCACTGATAACGAAAATAGCAGAAGATGAGGTAAAAGTATGTTCCATACTAAATAAGAGGTTGAATGGCATTACAAAAAGCGGCGTTATTCGAAGAAATTTGAGGTTTTGAGTCCTTCTAAAGTTACACGAGCAGCATGCAAGTCACGTAGATCTTAGAGAAAAGAAAATTCTAAAAATCTCGGTTTGCCACTGGACGAAATGTGCTGTCACTGCAAAAGGTAATTTAGCCAAACCCTCTGGTTGGTACATCACTGAGCTTGGAAAAGAGAACGAAAAAAAGATAAAAAAAAACAAAATATATCGAACGATCAATACATGGTTTTGGAATAGTGGCTTCCTAGTAGTCGAAGAATCTAAAATATCTTATTGTAGAATAAAGTTGATAAAACTCTTATCGAAGCATCATGTATAAAACACTTCTGTTTCAGAAAGGTTTTGAACACTTTTAAAATGAAATGTTATATTATATTGCATCTGTAACATCATAAGGGATTTCTGTACTGTATTCGCTTATCATTTCTCATTCTGAGCGCTGCCATATATCTTTCAAACAAAAAACTGGGTAATTTCTCACTTACTATATCTTTAGGAATTTGAAAGAGAAAAATGAAAATCATCTAGTTTGCTACTTGAACTGGATAATTTTCGAACTTTTCTCTTTTAAATGCGCATTTTCTTTTAGAGAAACAAAAAGCGCATTATCAATAAACTATAGAATGCAAAAGTATAAACATATAGATAATATATTTTCTCTATAGTAATTTATTTATGTTTACCGGATACAAAATTTTGATAAATTTAAACATACTGAGATTTTTCTGTATAAATTTTTGCGTTTTTTTATATTTTGTTTTAAAAAAAAGTATAATTTCTCATTTATTTCCATCTCTATAATTAGAAAAGAATCTTGTGCGTGAGTCGAAAATGACAATTGTTAGATATTTAAATTGGATAATTTTCAAATGTTTATTAGCTTGATACGCATTCCTGTTTATATAAATAGAACAACAAAAATTATCAGATCAATACAAGAAGTCATTAGCTACAATTTGTTTCTTATATATTTTATTTATCAATATACGAAATTTGACTCCTAATACACACTTAAATAACGATGATTTTTCTCTTAATTTTTACTGTGTAGTATTCTTTTATTTTTCGAGATTAAAGCTGCTCCTTTCCACAATTTATTCTTCCATCTGTTCTTGTCCTTGTTCTTTCGTTACATTCTTCCATCTGTGATATTCTTCTCCACAATTCATTCTTCCATCTATTTTTGTTCTTGTTCTTTTCTTCAATTACTTATTCTTCTCCACAATTCCTTACTTCCCAATTGCTCTTTCTGTACTTTTTATTATCCAATTTGTTCGACTGGCGATTTCTTATCTTAACATTTATTTTTCTTATAATTTTTCAACTTTTTACGATAAAAACCAACCGTAATTATCATGATTATGAATAAATAAATATAATAAAATTATTGTAGCATGTAGAATCTGGTAAGTTTATGATCGGATTCGCTTATGTATTCATTTTTCTAAAAGTAAACAACATTTCGTCCGTAATAAAACTACATATATAAAATATTAATTGACTATCACAGCTACTGAATCGCATTCGGTAAAGGAATTTATTTCGTTACAACATTTAGTAGCCGAAATGACATTACTAAGATATTTAATGTGACAGAACAGTAACCAGTATAAGATTTAGTAAGTTGCATTAGTGAAAAGTATAGTTTCCGCCACGTACTTAATTTTCAGTCACGAATTACAATTGGAAAGCAAACAATTACCATACTAGTTGCATACATTTGCATTTGCGATTGTTTATTTGATAAGGGAGTGGAAACGAGATGATTGGATTTAGGAAGTGATGCTTGTAGGAAACCTTATTTGTGTACAGTTAAAGATGTTCGAGTCTATTTGTTGTATATCCGATGACCCTCGTGAGTGCTTAAGTCATAATCGCTTTATTATTGTCAAAGGTTATACTTCTTCTAAAGTTTTAGCGGAAACTTTTCTTTCTCGTTCTTCACTTTTCTATTTTCCTTTTGTATTTTATCTTCATTCTCTCATTATCTGCTTTGTTCTATTCTCCGATTTCTTATCCATTTCTGATGCGCTTCTTTTCCACAATTTATTCTTCCATTACCCTTGTCCTTATTCGTCTCAAATTTCTTATTCTTTTATCAAAGTTCTCAATTTGTTCCATTATTTGCTTCGTTGTTTTAAAGATGTTCTTCGAACAGTAATGTTCTTATTTCTTTCAAATCCTTTTTATTATTTTTCTTTAGTTTCTTATTCCTCCGCAATTATGTTCCCATTTGTAATATTTTTTTTACATTTTTCATTTACAACGCAACATCTAACATAACTAAATTTTTAAATTTCAATACTTCTTATCTGTTTTAATTTATTTTTCAAAGTTTTTTTTCCTATAAATTTTTTATTCATCCGTCTTCGGAAGAATCAAACGTTATTTCGGTTTTGTTTCTTTATTAATTAGAATAATATAATAATGATTACATTTATAAATCTTTAAATTAAATTTATATATATATTTAAACTTCTTGAAAGATTATTAAAACATATATTGCCTAATTTACGAAAATTTCCATTTCGAATAAGCCTATTTAATAATAATTTTACCATAAAGATATTTTGTCGTCGGCTTACTAATTATTAATCACTTGGTAGACGAATAATAACATATTGCTCTTAAATCATTCAAATGTATAAATGAAACTAACAGGGATTTGCTATAAACGAGACTAATCATTTCGGTAAATAGTATTAATCACACGAAGCAATAAGTCGACTTTCAATTCGTTGTAACTTTATATTTTAGTTTTATAAATTCATATTCTCGAGATTACTTTGTATTTTATTATTTTGTAATTTCTTGGCGAATTTATTATCTTAAATTTTATCGTTTTCGGTATTTTGCTTATTATTCACTATACAATATCTGAATTTTAATCTAATTTAATCTAATCAATTTTATTTTCATTAGTTTTATATTATTTTTATTTTAAATTTTGTTAATTTCATCTCCATCATATTCTATTCATTTTTATTTGTATCGTTTTCGTTTTTAGTAGCCTACTATATGTCTTTTCATTTTAATCATGTCCTTTTCATCTTAATTTTTATCATTTTCATTTTAATCATGTCCTTTTCATATTAATTTTTATCGCTTTCATTTTAATCATGTACTTTTCATTTTAATTATTGTCGTTTTCATTTTAATCATGTTTTTTTCATAACATTTATCGTTTTCATTTTAATCATGTCCTTTTCATCTTAATTTTTATCACTTTCATTTTAATCATGTACTTTTCATTTTAATTTTTGTCGTTTTCGTTTTCATTATGTCATTTTCATTATTATTATATTATTTTTATTTTAATTTGTTGTTTTCATTTGCATCAGGCTCTTTACAATTGAATCTTGTTTTTTTTATTATAACAACAATTTCATTGTTATTATAAAATTAAATAATTATGAAAACTAAATAATAATAAAGTAAAATAGTAATAATAATAATAATAGGCAATAAATAAGAGCAATTAGTTGATAATATTCCAACAAATCACGCATTAGAAATAAATAGTAAAGAATAGGTCTATTAATTCTTCATAGAAAATCGATTTTTTGTGGCAGGAAACGTGGCTTTTCTACCAGATTGAAGTTCTTCACTGTATAATGTATATATATCATGCATTAGATAGCGGTGAACCTCAAATGTTGTATGTTACTCAATAATGATATTCCTAGTGATATCTATGCTGCCTCATTTTTCATGCTGTCCAACATTCAGGACGAAGCAATTATAGTGCATTCGAAAATTGGGTCTGCCTACATTGATTTTGCTATTCTTTTGTATATTGTCCTATCATAAAAAGAAGCAGAAATAATAATAAAAAGAATAAAAATAATATTGGAAAGAATTGTGAATGATCAATAAGATCACACACGTGTGAAAGAATACAAATCATAAAGAGGAATAT
This sequence comes from Olivierus martensii, assembly GCA_000484575.1. Taxonomy (NCBI): domain Eukaryota; kingdom Metazoa; phylum Arthropoda; class Arachnida; order Scorpiones; family Buthidae; genus Olivierus; species Olivierus martensii. Next base: position 10,317 of record AYEL01030153.1, read on the forward strand.
CGAAGAGATCGTGGCTATAGATAGAATTTTTTTTCCACGAAAGGTTTCAATGATCATGAATTCAACTGTTGAAGGATTGATTGAGGATACATCTTCTAACCAAAACCATAGAAAATAAATAGCCAAAAGTTTTATGGAGAGATGAATAAAATATTTTAAATTATATTTATGATTAATAATTTTAAGGGCTTTCAAACATGAAAAATTCGATGGCAGCACTTTGGTGTATATCTTTTCTTACAAATCGAAGGACTTAAATTTCTAGCAATTTATAGAAAGAATACTAAAAAATCTTCAGTACCCAAGTGCATACACAGTTTTCCCATTTTCTAGAATCAACTAAAAAACTGGCAAATACAAACAAATAAAAGATTTGACGTAAAAACCGTGCAAAGAAAAGAATATTTTATAAGTGAACTCTAAATCGGTGGCAATAGAATCAGTTTAGAGATAGAAAAATAATATTTTTTTGAATGTTTTAGTAAAACCATTAAGTATACGATTTTTAAGTTTATTTATTCATTTACATTTAATTCTTAGAATTAAAATATATATATATATCTTTTTTAGTTCTTAGGGCTATTTATTATTTGTATCAGGATTTACATTTGACATCAATAACACGTCGAGTGTTTTTATCATAATTTTAAGTGCATGTCCATAAAATTAAAAAAAAATTAGCCTGATTTAACATTCTCGGATTATTTTATTTGTTTCGCGTTAGATGCTTTTTTTGTCAGATTAAATTACATTAGAGTCGTAAATAGATTATAATACTTAGTGTATACATAACCGAAAATTGAATATCGTATTGTTTAATATGTTTACAACAATGTTTTTGTTCAAAAAGACATTTTTCAGTTTTCGAATCAATCGATTTTATACATAATTTTTCACTATATATTTTACGTTTTGTTTATCGAAGTTATAGTATATTAATCCTCTATGAACGACTTAATTAAAGTCACTTTAACTGAAATAAATTTTAATTTTTAATGCACGGAAACAGCAGCTAAAGGAGAACATTATCTCTTCAGTTTAGTCAGAATTCTTCGCTATCAGTTTTAAACTCGTCTCCATTTGCTAGAAAACTTTATCATATGACAAGAATCTGTCTAAAGACATGCTTCATCCGTCTTTAGTTATACACACGTCAAGCTAACAGATAACTTTCTATAAAGTGTGTTGAAAACTGTCTTTTCCTTTTGATACAGTAGGCGATACGGCAACTTTTCATTTCGGTCCGCTAGAAACTTCTTTTATTTCTTTACTAAAAGTCTTTAGATTGATCTAGGAATGCATTTACTTCTTTACTATAAATCCCTCTGTAAAGAAATTTTAAATTATGTGTAAAGTAAGGAGATCAATTCGCAAAATTGCACTTTTATTATTGAAAGATTTATTTCAAAATATTTGACTTCTTTATATAATTCCGAGTTATATTGTCACTATAGTGACATCCGTTCTGTTTGGATACAAGAAAACTTAACGATCAGAACTTGCATGCAACTAGGCTATTTTCTTTCCTGGAAGAAACAGTTTTCGACATCTATTCTGCGAAAAGTTCGGTAAAATAATTCCCATAGATTCTAAATTATTCTCTTTCGGCAACTTGATTCTCGCGAATCAATTTGAGTTAAGAAAAGTCAAAATTGAAGACAAAAGTAAAGAAAACCAAGTCGAAAGTTTCGATTCTAATTAGAATTTAACATCGCAGTTCAAGCGTGTTCGGATTTCGGATGATCGTTATTCCATTAATCGATTTCAATCGATTTTTAGCTTTAAAACTAATTTAAAGAAGTATTTTTGATATCTGAAAGGAAGTTTTAGTTGGGAATAAGTAGCCTGTACAAATATGTCTTAATGATCTACCGCTCTGCCGAGTTTAGTATGCGTTTAAAGCTAGCGAACTCTCAAAAAATAACTTTTAAAATATTTATCAATATTAGTTTAATTTATGTCGTAGATTTTAACTAGTAAAAAGAGAGTTATTCATCCGGAAATATATTTAAGTTAAAAAATATAAAGCAAATCGTTGTGGCAATAAAATTTCTATAGAAAGAAATATTTTTTGATGAAATAGTTTCTTTTTTTTTAAAGAATATTTTCGGAAACAATGACAATGAAGAAACTATTTTTTTCTATTCATGGAAAATATAAATTTTCAATGAAAGAAAAAAACATGAATAGAAATAAAAATATATTAATTATTTCATTATAATTATTTTTCCATAAAAATTCTGTTATAAAAATAAATTATTTTTTATTTGCTGAATTCTCGCAGGAAAACATTGAAGAAAGAGAACTTTCTAGAATAAGAATTTTTTATTATAAAAAAGAAAAACGAAAAAATTTTCTCTGAGAAATAAACCTGTAAACAAAATTTTGCCATAAACAAAATATTAAAATACTGTATTCGGTTCAAAATATGTAAGCAATAACAACATGGTAAACAAAAAAAATTGCATTTAAAGAGTTATATGCTAGTAGTTTGAAAGAATAATTGATGACTGTGATGCAAATAAAATTTAGAACATATTCTTATGATTTACTATTTATACTGCATACGATTATCTGTAAGATAAAGATAAAACATAACCACATTCATCATTCGCAGTTATCTTTCATTTTTATCTTTTATATCTTATAGTCTTTCAAGCATCTCGGATATCTAGAAAGAATTTTCTTTCATTTTCCACTCTCTTACTCTTTTTAATAATTGATGCATCTCTTGTCAAGTGCTTCTTTCTTTCAGAGAATGGCATCCTTCCAGCATACAATTCTTTCTGGTCCAGTAACTGTTTAGCTTCTTTATTATACATTTTATAATACTTTTAGGTATGCAGAATGCATTTTTAATGATTAATTCGCTTATTATCGAAATATAAAATGTGAAAGATTTTTAGAAAAACTTGAGGGATTTTTTTATCTACTATTCTTTATTCACTTCTTGAATTTTTTTAAAATTATTTAATTTAATGCATTTCGAACAAGTTTTCTAAAATAAATATTTTATTTTGTTCGCTTAACTTAAAAACATGGAAAAGGATTAAAATATGGTAAATATTATATTCGTGATGAAATTTGTAAAAATAAAAAAAAAATCGTTTGATACAGAAACTCGCCAAAACTGAGATTTAGAGTTGTTTTCTACGAGATATAAATATCTTACACCAGTAAAAAAATAATATTTAAGGAAGAAGGTTGCTATTTACAAAATAAACTTTTCTTGAATTAGTAGAAATCGCTTCATCTTAGAAAGATGACATCAACTATAATAGATATCTCAGATAAGAGCATCATAAACACTTTGAGGATTTCATTTCCCAATCCGTCGTCACAACTTATCAATAAATCATTCCGAGATGGAATTTTTCCTGACGTATTAGAAAACTCCCCATCTAACACCTGCATTTTTTGGAACCTTTACTGATAGTAAATCTCACCTTTTTCTTTCCTTTTTTTTCCGAGTTGCATATACTGATTGATCTATCTCTCGGCGAAGGAATAAATAGCGTTTTTTTTTAAATTTGACATGTTCTCACTTTATGCAGAAAATTATAGGAAAATCAAAGAGCAATTTATTATCCTGAGGTCCTAATATACGATAAAATTGCAGGATAATCTTACACGCCAGAAGATAACAGTAGTGTACCGCAGCGTATGTTTACTCATATTTAAAAAAAAAAAACAATTTATATGCTTTCTAAAGAGAATTTTAGTTATGTTGACGTGCGCTTTAGAGCTGTAGATCATTGTTAAAATACTAATTTCGAATATGTTTAACATTATAACAAAACCGCACAGTATTTTTCATGATAGATAAATAACGCATTGGTAACGTAATAACGATATTGATCAAGCGATATATAAGTGCTTTTCTCAAAATTTTAATCAACAATAAAAATTTCTATCACGTGAGACATTTTCAACACGCACATATATCTATATTTGATTGTTAGAATACAATATGAATCATTTTACATTTTTACTAATATTCCTTACGCTTTAGAACTCAAAAACACCAAGAAATTTTTACAGAAATCTATCATGTAAATATATATATATATATATGTACACACCATGCCTTAAATCCGGCAATACTCTGCAGAATAAGAAAATATACTTTCAAAATGGAGAAACTAAGCTTCTGCATGTTTACTTTCCTTACGAAGATGATAGAATACGTAAGAAATAGTAGCAATGGGATGCAGTAGATAGGCCTACTGAACATCAAAATTTAACATTGATGCATGTTCAACATTTACATATTTATTACATCCGAGAGTTATTTTCTGTAGGAAAAAAAATTTATATGTATATATATTTTTGAAGTTATATGCCGCAAATATATTTTACTTTTGTTTATTTATTTTTATTCTTTAAATATAGTAAACAAAAATTTCAATCTTAATCTTAGAAAACGAAATAAAAAATAAAATAAAAAAAAATAAAACTAAATAACGAATGAGCGATAAAAATTTCGTTAGAAGAAAGAGAAATTTCGTTGGGAAAACTACCATAAATAAAATACTAGTTATTTGTAAAAGTCAGAAATATTTATGGGAAAACAAACTGCGATCGATAAATTTGGAAGATTAACAAAAAGTTTTTTTTTTGTGTCATTTTTTTTAATTTGGATGGAGATATAATGCGTTAAGTGTTCTCATCTGTAAAGTTTGCATGTAAAATTAAACGAGTTATAATTTTTTTAGACGTTTTAATCGAATTTTTTTCTTTAACATTATTTTATTTTCGTAATTTCCTACCTTTAACTAGATCTCGGAAAATTTTTAGTTTATAATTTAATCCGATTCAATTCTAAATTTCTCGCGTTAAAAATTCGATGAGTATTTTTTTTTTTGCCAGTTAACAATCGTTTACATTCACAAAATACTGTTTTATGTTTTTATCAAGGCGAAACGAAGATGCAGAAAGAAAAAATATATATATTAGAACTACACAAAATGAAAATACTTTAAAGATGAAATGCAACAAAATTCCCTATAATCTATTTGGATATTAGAATATATCAGTAAAAACGGAAGAAGATTACAGGATATATCTAGTATACACTGACAAGCTTATCTTACTCGCTGCACTTTTTAAAGAGGTTATTTTACAAATTCTCTACTTCATCTTCAATATCAGAAATACTTAAGGTTGTCTAGTTTCTGTGTAAACAATATTTTTATAGAAGTTTTCAGCAAAGTCGATCACAACATTCTCGTTAGTACTATAATAGCATATCTTACAGACCGGTAGGAAGAATGTTTATTTATTTATTTATTTATTATTATTTATGAAGTTGCAAATGGTAGTATTTTGAATGTTTATTTTTATACTTTATTGAGTTTATTGAATATATTCTAAGGAATAATCAAGTGATCGGATGGAAGTGGTATGTTCAGGATCTAGCTAAGAGAAAAGACTGTTTATTTAAGTGAAAGAGAAAATACGGTAGATTGTTTTGTTACAGGACGAAGAAAGAACAACATTACTTGGCCGGCAGAGAAAAAACAAATCAAAATAATTGTTTGCTTCTGGCATTTTTATGATCTCTGGTCAAATTGCATAAATTATTCTTTTTTTTGCTGTATGGTTCTTGTAATAATTAGCAAAGATTATTTATAATGTTGTTGATACTCGAAGCGTTTCGAATTATTTTCCCGGATTTAATAAATGTGTTTTCGTAAGAATTTATTTAGAAAATGACTCTTAACCTTTCGAAAAAATATATTTAAAATTTAGACATCCTAACTGTTTACTTTCGTTACAGAACTTTGCATAATTTCTGCCGCTATAATTTGAAATGCCACCTTCCATATAAGTTTGCGAATCATCTGCTCTGCAACCCATATAACTGCTTCACATTGGTAAAGGGAGAAAAAACTAAAATCTGCACAACTTTAGCACCATAAATCGATAGTGTATGACTTACCGCAGCAGTAAATTTTTCTTAGAACAAACCGAATCCAGGCATATATTACTGGCATACTTAAACCATTGGAATAAGCATCGGTATGTATATGTAGCAGTAGGTTATTGCTATTTGCACCATAATTATTAATAATAAAATTAAACTAATGCAGCTTTACTGAGATAAGGAAAACGTACAAATACACACAAGCACACAAAGTTAAACATACAACAATTTAATGATGGAGATAAAACTAACGATATTCACAGCGCCTTATCCAACTAATTACTTTACTAAGACGGTAAGCAAAGAAGCAAATAAGCAAACTTCTGCTTGGTGAGATAAACTAAATCTACGAACTCTACTTGGCTAGATAGTGTGTTTGGATAATCAATTTTTAACATTCGGAGAGGACAGCTTTACGAGCTAAAGTTATATATAGTCACACAGATATTGTTCGTAAAAAGGAAAAAAATGAGGTTAAATTCTATAAAATCTTATCTATTCAGTTTATTCTTGATATTCACTTTCCACTAAATATTTTTGCAAATGAACCGCTTCTGAATAATCAATAGAAATATTCTGTTGAGTATTGGTTAGATAATTCCCTAAGTAATTAATCACAAGTTTAATGAAAAGTTTTAAATAACTTTCAATTAATAAATTATATTTATTTGTTGGTGAAAATTTTTGTTTTTATTGCTTTTTTCCCTTCTCTCCTTCATTTGCATTTTTCGTGTTTTATTATTATTTATTTATAATTTTTTAAATCTTTTTATATGAAAAAAATTAATAATTAAAATACAAATAAAGCTTTTAACGATGATTATGTCCATTTTTTTATAAAAAAAGAAATAATTTTGTAACAGAACTGTGCAGAAACTTCAAAATAAGTAGCAGCATAACTAGGATAAAAAGAAACAATTCTGTAAAATTTTGATTGCTATGCGATGCTCTGTTCTTGAGATATTTTTGAGTGTGGCCTGATAGACTTACAGATGGATGTTTATTAATATAAGACTATTACTGTAAAATATACCTAAAATCCTTTAAACGGCCATAATATCGTTTACATGCAACAAACAGTTTCAGAGATATCAACATTTTAATGTTTCAAACAGCCGCCATATTGTAAACTTGATCGTATATCAAAACCTATAACTTTCATAAAACTTGAATGCTCCGCTATATATTATTATCGAGATATCTTGATGACGGATGACGAACGTACAGATATAAAATTAAAAATATATAGCCATTTTTTCTGAAAAAATGACTTTAAATTAATAACTCTTTCTAAAACATTGATCTATATTAAATTATTAATTTTAATACAGCTTGTAGCGATTGTTAGTTAAAAATCACAAAGCGTAAATACTTAATAAATGATAGGTTTGTTAAATAAACAGAAAAATTTTTCGTTTTGTTATGAACGATGATATTTATTTATTTTTTCCGTTTCGCACAGAGAAAATAAAATAAAAGCTGATTTAAATATTAAAACGATGCACGAAGACGTATTCTGCATTATTACGTGTGAGAATTTGTGTGTTAGCAATGCAAGAGAATAATGCAGCAGTATTATCGGTTTAAAACCTGTTGCAGAATTATAATTAAGTTTATATGTGTTGCTAAATGTTCTCTTTAGCACTGCTTATGGTAAATTATATATCTGTAGTAATACGGCAAATATCCTAGTTCTATAGCAAATATTTAAGTCATAATCAAATAATTCCTGTAGGAGAGTATCAGTTTGTGTCAGAAACAGATTTTTCTCGAATACATTTCTTGTTATTATTGCCGTTTCTTGCCATCGTTACTCTTTCCTAATTGTTCTACATGATGATGCATTTCTTTTGGAATTTTGTCACAGAAAAAATTCTCTTTAATGATATTTATTATAAGGAATCTTCGAATTTAATATATATATATATATCCTTATAATCATTACAGTTCACATAATTTGTACCAAAAAAATATTTCTTCGTATTAATCATGCCAAGGTTTCGCTTTAAAAGAATTACGTGAAATTAAATTATGATTAATTAAAATTTATCTATGTTGATAAACTTGATTGTTTACCAATATTATAATTAAAATTGTTTTTAAATTTTCATCATCAGTCAGGTAAACAAAGAGAAAATTATTTAAATTTTTTTAATAAAAATTTAATTTTTTAATGTAATTATAACATTTTATAGATATTTTTTGTTTGCGTGATGAAATTTAAAAAAGAAAAAAACATTATATAATTTTGGAATGCCCGTCTGTTCGTCGATCCGTAAAATTGACCAAACTTTTATGTGCAGAACTTTAAACTTATCTCGCCGATTTTCGATGGGCATTTAAGATACAAAGATATTAAAGCCACAGAATTATTTCAACTATAAGTACGCTACATTTATGTATATACATATACAAGCTACAGCGCTGAAAATTAAAACTTATTTGAATCTATAAAATACTTGCAAGCAACCAAATTTTAGTTACGTATTCCCAGGTCCAGCAACTGTAATCAAGTCTTTCTGTTAAATTTAACTCCTGCTATCACGAGTAACTTTTTTTCTTTTATTATTATTATACATGAGAAAAATTCTATATTGAAGATGAGCAATTTATTTTCAACGTGTTATCCATTTGGTTTAAAGAATAAATAAATAAGTAAATAAAAGAGGATGAAAGAAAAGAGATGAGAAAGAGTCTTTCTTGTTTTCAAAATTCGACTTCTTTTCATCACAATTCCTTTTCTCAAATCACTGTTTTGATGCCTTTGTAAATCCCATCCCCGAGCTATTTTCAATAAAGTGTTTATTCTAAATTGTCTGGTAAGTATCCCTGCACACTCAATGCACACTATCAAACAAATAATAGGATTTAATGCAATTATCGAATCAAGCCAAGTAAGAAGGGGGAAAAAAGCATTAATAAATAATCAGAAAAGCGGTTATTAATATTTTTTTCATTTTCTAATAATTTCTGTCTATTAAAACGAGAATTTTCATTAAAAATTAACCGTGGTAGGTGTATTGGTTAATATCATAAATACGTATAGCATGCAATTCTGCTTGATAGCCGCATAATCGTAACGGATAATAGCTACTCCTCTTTTATAATATTCTCGTATATTAAACTTGTAAAACGATACCGAACTCTATAGCATTGGATTTTAAACTGCTATTCAAGAAGAATTTTATTAACCATTCTTGGTCCTCGGGGCAAGAAACCGATTGAGAAGTGAGTAAACAATGGGGCTACATTACTAACCTATCCATACATCTTTCCTTCATAAAACTCGTGTAACATTACGAAACTGTACGAATTTAAATCATTGTCACAGATTTTGATCAAATTAAACGCCGTTGACATTTAAAAAAATATTTTCCAAAATATAAATAATAGAATTTTGGTGCAATCAAAAACATTTCTTATTTTTAGTTAAAATCTAGAACGTTCTGAAACATTCTCAATTATCCAAGACAAGGTTGGTTGAAGACAACTCTACTTAATTATGGCATAGTGCAGTGAATGAAGAGAGCTTTAAGAAAACCAGCGCTGCAGGCAAAGAGAAACTTTATTGCGCTCTTTTAAAACGAGCTAACTCTGAATAATGCGAGAATATATATTCGACTCTGCACACAAAACAAAATTAATAACCCACATTTACCTGTCTTGCGCTATTTTTAGTATCAACTCATTTATACGAGGGGTTTATATTATCTATGGTTCTTTACCGCTGTAGGTTCTTTTCTGAAAGTTATTAAAAAAATTTCCAACGTCATTTATAATTTTGCAAAATGAAGAAAATTTATTGATTTGATACTTATAAATTTTATATATATATAATATATAAATATACCGGTCTCGTTTTTATTGGTAAATATTTAAAGCCTTCAGATAAATTTTTGAATATGGTCACAGGATCACCGTCCGAAATTTATGGTTTTTTACGAACAAATTGCTCGAATATTAGTTAATAATATTGTTACAATCTCTGCAGAATTATTAGCAATAATTTAAAAGATTAAATTCGATTCGGACTAATATATTTTATGCAAATATATAAATTAATAAATGTAGTTAAAACAGCATCCGAGTGAAATTTTTACATAAATTTCTCCACTCGATAGTTGAGTCTAATTTATTAGATTAATATTTAAAAAGTTAATAAATTATTATTATTTTCTATTAATGTAAAATAAAAAAATATATAAAAACAAAGTATAACAGTCTAAATCTTTCTAGAATTTATTTATTGTTTAAAAAATAAACTCTGCATCAATACAAACTTCAGGAGATAAACTGCGAGATTTTTATTTCAACCTTATTCTTCATCATTTTATTTTCTTTCGACTTTAGCACTTTAAAAATTTATAACAATTCTTCTTACTTAGTATCTTTTCCCTCTCTCTCTTTTATTTTCTTTTTACTTTTTTTTTCTTATTTATTTTTCCAATGCTATCAATAATTATTCTTCAAACCGCATTCCTTGATTATCTTTGATAACTTTTTTTCCATCTCTTTCTCTCTTTTCACTGTTCTTAAATGGCAGAACCAATACAAATAATAGTCGTGTGACAGTAAGCGTTTGAATAAATTCTTAGTAATGGCTGACAGTTCAGATATGCTTTACAGATGGCATATTTCATTGCAAATAAATCTGAGCAAAGTAGTTGAACTGTTGTAGACACAAAGTCTGCCAAGCATGATAGAAACCATTTAATGTCCACTCTCTAATGTATTACTTGATGGCTAAGTTTTACTCCACTTCTACAAAATCTCTGTTAGTAGCATTGCAGGTATTGTTATAGTTTTAATAGACATTCTTTAAAAAATTAATTTTTAATTATTATTTTGTTTAATCTGTTTTATATTTACGGAATTAACTGTGTTGTTGTATTTTAGTTTATTTATTTTATTTTATTTTTTGGAGAATGCATGATATTTTAACGTGCACCGTTTTACGCTACTGTGCACTAATCTCCAGGTTTACTCAATTTTTTTTAAACATAACTGACTGTTATCTGTACGAATGGTTGATAAGTTCTTATCTCTATCAAAATTACTTCCTGTTTCGTCCTTCAGCAAATTTTCCATTTGCTTTATTCAACGATTCGCATCTTTCGTCTCTCTCTCTCTCTCGAGTGAATTTCTAGAATTACTAATCAGTTTATAAATACTCCGCCCCCTTATTCGATAAACTGTGATTTAATTTCATCAAGCGGATTTTATGCTCCAACCCAATTCAAATCTTTCAAAATTAATTATAATAATTCGTATCCGATATTCAATAAAACCTAATTAAATATAAGAATATTATAATGTTTTATTCGATATTTCCAATACGAGTAGCTTTATTTTGTTAAATTACAAATCTTAAAAATAGATTTCCGGTTCTGTATTGTCTTTTCTTTATATATCCTTTAATTCGTTAATCAGCAATAATGGCATACGCTCCGCCCAATAGTATACCAGAAATTATTTAAGTTTGCTTATGGAGAAGGACACGTTGGAGTAAACGAGCTCGAAATTCATGCTAATTTCTCTTATAATCCTTATTAATATTTATAAACAATTTATTTACCGTAATTTGAACGTTTTTTTTTTCCTTGGTAAAAAATCGATTTATTCATGAATAATCGCAAAGGAAACTTTTTGGAAATACGTTATCAAAAAGGAACCTTCATTATCTTTCCCAGAAAAGAATGTATATTGGCGATATGTAAATAAGGTAGAGAAAAAGCAAAGTTATGGTTTCCTTCGGAGGAACATTCATTTTAGTTTTTCTTCTTTTTTCCTCATCTTTTCTTCGGAAAGGAGTTAAACTTTGGCAATTCATTTTCGGTTATTGATACGTGTGTGCTGGTTTTATTTTTAAAAAAAACTTTAGAAAAACATTATCTTGTTTTGTTTATCGTGTAACGGAATAGGTTATTACGTGCATTTTTTAATGTAATTTAACGAGGTTACGGTTGTCTTGTTATCAAAACTTGGTTATCTGTTTAAAAAAAAGTAGATTCAATAACGTAGAAATGCGATTTTACGAAAACAGAAAAAAAAAGTTGAAATGTAAGCAAATTTAATAATTTTTAACAGTATAATTTATGAAAGCAACGGTTTTCTTTGAAGTAAAAAAAAATAATATTAGTATTTCTACGTTCTCTTACGCAACATCAGTCCTTATAAACAAAAATATTAAATTAGCACATATTAAATAAATAAAAAATTATGTTTTTAATTTTTAACATGTTTAAAGAAGCTAACATTTCCTCTTCTTATGAAAAACTGTTGATAGAATTATGATTTTCTACTACATCTTTACATTCCATCTTAAGTAAAAATATTTTTCCTTACATCTGAAGATGCAACTTTATCATCAACATATCAATATTCCATTACTGATCAAGCTGCCTTACATTAAGATAAAACTTTCATGTTGTCGAGAAAACTACAGCCACCTGATGAAAGTATGTTTTGATACCTTTAATCAACCAAGATAATTATATACAGTAATGCTGTATACTTAGAGAGATATCTTATAAACAAAACATTATCAATTACTATTAAAATATCATCATTTTGCTTTAAAAAATTTAATTTGAAGAAAATATCTCGCATTACTAGCCACAAAAGTGATCTCAAGCAAATTTATATTAGTTTTAATTTAAAAAAAAATGTAAAATATGCACAGAGTAACAGAAGAAAAGAAAAAAAAAAGCCATTTCATAATTTTCACGTTCAAATTTAAATTCAACAAATTATATTCAATCAGCAGAAACATTTAATTTTCTACGCCATGAAGTTTTTTCAAGGAAACGAAAAATTCTCATTAAAGAAAGAAAAATGCTATTTGATCCGTTATCTTTCTAGAGAAGAAGATAATAAACAACTTCATCAGAAAATAATTATTATGTACACAAGAGGAAAAAAAGTTATTCGACTGTTAATTGCTTACTATTCCCAAGCTATGTATAATAACTTGTAATTTGTCACCTAACAGTCTAATTGTCTTTAGAGTTGAATGCTGCACTTTCACATTCATTAATGTATTAATCTTAGTAAGAAATTTCTGCTATGACATGACATAATCCCAATGAAACTAATGAGAAACTGCAGGATTGCTATGCGGTAGACTACGTTTTAAAATGTCCTCTTTATTGTTGTTGCTGCTGCTGTGCTGCTCTTCCGCTAATGCTGCTGCTTTAACGTTACAACCTTAAATATTTTTAAATATTGCAAATTTGACGTCACCAATGGTTTCCTAATATGATACTTTTGAAACTTGATGCCTTCATGATTAAAAAAAGAAAAGTTTTATTCTCCACTGAATATTAACGCGGACAATGAGGATATTTATATGATAATCGCAACTTAGATAATTGCAAGATGGAGATAATACCTTAGCTGCATGCATAAATTATTATTTTATTTGCATTCTGCGTGTGGACCGGAGAGGAGTGAAGTAAAAGCGGCGCGATGAACCAAGAGAACTTAGGGAATTTTTAATTAATTCCAGGGAAATTTTTGCTGTTAAATTCCCTAAACTGTTACCAAAGATAACAATTCGAAATTTTTTCTTCTTTTCTCGTAATATTAGTTATAATTGAAATTATATAAAGATACGAAGGGAATTTAATTAAGTTATATTGATATATGACACACGATGGGACTCATAAATTTCTAAAAGAGATATAACTGGAATTGTTTATAATTTACTTCACGATTGAACTTGCTTCTACCAAAATAAATTTATGATTGAGTGTTTCAATAATACATAAGCGAGCAGAAGGTTATCTCTACGTTTGATCTGAACCTTTAGCGTGTTTATATATCGGTAATAATTCAAAAATTAAGCAACAACGTTGAAAGATTTAATTTCGTTGGGATTTCCTTATATCACTTTCCTATCACGGATTGGAATGCACTTCGAAGAGTTGCAATCTGCTCAAAAAGACAAAATGATGGAAAAAAAGTATCCTAAAAGTGTTTTTACCTTAACAAGAGCTTTTTATTACTTTAAAACAGAGTATAGAAAGAAGTTTTACCATTTCTCTCCACATGTTTGTGATTTGGTAGCTGAGTGCTTTCAAGTGGCTTGGCAAGCAATTGTATGGGTGCAGCTGGCAAGCTCCCAATCTCGTTATGTCATAACAGACGGGAAAACACTTGTATTTACAGGGTTTTAACTTCTAAATATATTTATATACACGTTTTAAATTAATAAAAAAAGAAGAAAGCGCAGAAAATAACAAAATTTTCTATTCCAACAAATTTGAATTTATTATGGTCATCATCATCATGGTGATAATTGCGTTGCGATTGGTACTGATATAATATTCATCAATATTAGCATAATTATCACTTCGTAAATGTATTTATCCAAATTATTGTAGCTGTTCATAATCGGTTACTCCGTTCCAATTTGTAGAACTAGCTAATTTTGCACTTCTATGATTGGAAAGTTAAATAATTAGTATTATTATTATTAGCGTGATTAGTGTGATTATTATTGTAAATCTAAGCACATAGAATGGTTAAAACTGTTTGTATCCACAAGCGAATCAACGCTCCGTCTCAATTTATAAATTTATCTCGAAAAACCGCTAATCTCTTTTGGAGATTCGCAAATGGAAGCGGCTCCTTCCCAATACAGAAATAATCGAGAACCGTTTTATAAATTCTGTATCACGATAGTTAATGTATCAGATGAATTTTTTTACTCCCGAATCTACTAGAGGGAATATTTTAATCGCTGGAGATTTGCCTCTTCAATGGGTTCCTCTCGTTTAACTCTAGGGAAGCCCAATAAAGGGCAAATCTCTAATGAGGAAAACATCCCCTTTGAGAGTTAAGTACCATTTCTAGCTAGATTAAAGGGAATAGTAAATGTGCATAGAGATACTTCAATGTGATTTCCTTTACGATACATCCTTACCTTTACGGATAAATGCAACTGTGCATTGTGTATTCTGCTTTTTTTGGTTAGTGAACATAAAGGAAAATCCAATAATTATTTTTCGTTTATTCTACCTCTTCTTTTACGAAAAAAAATCTTTCTTTCTTATCGATTCGAACTCGTTAACGTTATACCGTATTTCAACCTCCATATTGCAATTAGCGAACTTTGCAGAAGTACAGTCTATCAGCATTTAAATTATAATTATACATTTTGCAATTAATTATATAAATCTGGTAAATATTATACGAGTTTGGTAAATGTAAAGCGATTTTCTCGATTTACACCATTTAAAATATATCCCAATGGTAAAAGTTTGCTTCAACCGAAACCAGAAAAGCATTCTTATTTATTTATAAGGTATTTAAAGTTATTATATTGGGATAATGCAAACCGCTTTATAACCGAATATTATGTATTATCAATAGATGACAGTTGTGTTATATATTCAGAATTTTGCTGTTTCGTGATTCCAGTTTCCATTTCATCTACAATTCAATGGTGAGTACAGATGATACCAAATTCAATAAGTACTTCGATAGGATGCACATGGAACCTCGACTTTTTTCCGGATTCATGTGCATTTTCTTCAAGTTTGTAAATTTACAAATCATGAAAAGAAATCGCTTTACGTTTCCAAAGGGATGAATTGAATATATAATTATATTTTTCCGATAAGTACGATTTTTTTGAAAGTTTAAACTTTTTTCCTTCCTGCTATATAGATTTTTAACTTCGCGTACTTCTCATACACTGTCACGATTGTTGCGATGTTCAAAATTGAAGATGATAACATTAAAAATAAAAATTATTAATATAACCGGAAGAATAAAACAGTGGAATAGCATAAATTTTGATTTAAAATGGTAACTTTAATTAAAAATTTTCGGTTTAATCCATTTTCGAATTTATTCTTTGCAGTTTTATCCGTTCAGCCATTTTTGTTATGGAGTTTAAGAGAAAAAAAATAAATAAATAATTTTCCCTCTTTTTTTTTTCGCTTTCAAAAAGAAAAAGGCAAACTCTTCTAGAATGAAAATCCAAAATTAAAATAAGAAATTAGCTTTTTAGTAATCCTTCCATAATATCATGCAAATAAAATCGGGTAATATCGATATTTCTTCGCTAAGTTATTATAAAACTTGTGAAGAAATATCGATATCGCTCGCATAACATTACAGAGATTACCGAAAACTTTTAATATCCTTATTGAAAAATCAAAAGAATAAAAAGGTAAAAATCCTATTTTATAATTTATAATGCAGATAAAATTAAATTTTTGGTACATGCTCCGATATTTATTAAGAGAGAAAATAGTCGGTACTTTCGGTCTCAAATGAGATTTTTCTACACAGGAAATTCCGTTTTCTTTTTTTAAAATTCGAAATGTAATAATTAATGAAGGAATAAGAGCGGAAAAGAAATATATAACCAAGGCTTCACTCCGTCAAAGGAGCATTAATATATAAAATTAACATGCAAATCAAAAATGAGGAATCAAAATGTGACACATGATCGATCATCGAGATAATCTAGTATCTGAGCTATTTATCTTGATGGCGAATTAAGATAAATCTCAATTTATGCTACTTAACATGCAAACTAGGAATAGACAATAGAACATTTATCATTGGGATGAATATTGCATTGCGCTTCTTCAGTTTTACATGTTGAAGGATTTCGTTTTTTTCCTTCCCCTTATGCATTTTATATTTTGCATTTAAGAATAATTTATTTCGGTTTGGATGCTTTTGCATAAAAAATTTTAAAAATGTAAAAATTTATATGGGGGAAAAAATTCAGTTTTAACACGAAAGAGCATAAAAAATGAATACATTAAAGAAAAAATTTTTTCGGTTTTAGTTTTGCACAAAATAACTGACATTTAAAAGATTTATTAAAGCGGTGATGTATGGCTAATGTTCAACATAGAGAATATCTCTTTATCTAGGAAAAATATTTATAGATAAGGAGTTGTTGAAAACAGTCGATAAACAAGATTTCAAATATATGCATAAGAAAATGTTAAAACTGAAAAGTATATTTAAAAAAAAAATTTTGTAATGTTTAAATGAATATTATATGCAAATCAATAGCCAAGCATACTTAAAGTATCTTTATAAATGCTTACAGGTGTAAAATATTAAAATCGATTCGATATTTTTACTTCAAATCTTGCATTCGCTTTGTAAAAAATTAAAGAGCGCGTAACGTTAATGCTTCGGATAAAATTAGTTAAGCTCAGAAACACATTAGCGGTTTAGAACACTTGCTTTTTACGTAACCGATACCTCGAAGGGTTAAATTACGGAAAATGCATTAAGTCACTCCAATTGAGCACAACACGGCCATATTTTGACGAAGGATGTACAGTATCTTACTAATGGCGGATCAATACTATTCGATTTCATATATGTTCTGCTTTACTCTTCTCCAATTAGTCTACTTTATGATGAACTTAAAATACTTTTACATATTTGACATTTTACTCTTAAGCCAGTTCTACTTTTTACATTAATTTTAGAGCATTCTTGTTTAGAATGCACCAAAATTCTAAAACATTTAAAATCTTTGGCGAAATTCACAAATCTTAATATTTTATTGTAATAGGTGTTATGTAAAAGGAATGGTAGTTTGAAAGTATGGATGTTTATAGTGAATTTTTTTATAAAGCTTTAGATCTTCTAATGATAAGATTTTAGAATAGTTTGATGCAGAAAAAAAAATTAGATAAAATAGGTGATTAAGTAGAAAACAAAAATAGTACCGCTGGCACGGTTCAAGTAACCAGTATTTGATGCAAAAACTCTAGAGATTACTTCTGCCTCCCTTAATTACTCGAAAGATGTATAATGGCAAAAAATAAAACTTCTTTATCTACTTCCTTCCAATTTAAAATAATTCGACACCAGGTACGCTGTAGGACTCAGGTAGAGATAACCGGATTGTGGAAGGTACACTCAGGTGCCATTTGTCATGCGATATCGCCCATCTGCTTTGCTACATTTCAGATAAAATGTGGCACCGTTAGGATTTCTATATATAGAAGTACGGCGTATAACAAACCTTTAACCTCGTTTTCCGCGTAGTCTTTTTGATAAAACCAATTTTCTTTCTGACAAAATATTATAAAATATGACTACTTGTGGTATGTTCAACTGGGTTTTGCTAAATTCGAAAAATAAAAATTCATTCCATGATTTTTAACAATGAGCAATTTATACTTTTTTTTTCGTTTTTATCCATTAAACAAAAAAAAAAAAAAAAAGAGATAGTAATCGCAATTAACTAATGTAAATTTTATATGATTTACAACACGTACAGTCATAATTTTATAACTGCATAGAACCTTAGAAAGATTTTCTTGTAGTTCCAGGACGACAGCATAATTTAATCAAAATCTTAGTAAAATCTTCCAACCACTCAAATATATAAATGTTTAAGTAATGCAAATATTTATTTTTTTAATATTTTTAGTAATAAACTACCATTAACATACGCAACTACGAGGTAACTTAATTTTTTTTTTTGGTAAAGCAAAAGCGGAAAATATGTGATATTAGTATTTAAATTGTAAATATATCAATTTTTTATCTGCAAATCACTTTAATATGAAGGGGAAATGGATAAATTTTTACATTTACTGAGCTTTAAAAGAGTAGAATCTTCCATAACAAGAACCCTTATTGATGCAATCTAGTCTTTGGGTGATTAATATAATTGATCTTCCTATCGCTCCGTTGATCAGGTAAATTAAGCATATTTTAACATTTTTTTCGGCAAAGGAATGAATCAGAAATCACATCATTTAGCTAACTCGCTAATATTAATTCCTGATGCTATTAACTAAATTTAGATTTTTCTCTTTGTGTGTACTGTACGTGCTACGAGTAGGTAGGTATATAGTTCGATCATCGTTTATAATAAATTGCAAATTTTCATTTCATGTATATTCCAATTAGTTTCTAAGTTAAATAAATAAATAAATAAAATTTTTGACAAAATTTTCTTACATCATTTTTCATAATAATATTGAAATTATTATAATATTTATCATCATCTTTTCAATTTTATTTAAATCGAAGTTATGCGACAAAATTATCTGGTTTTAGTAAATATTTTCCCGTTCGTTTTAGGCTATATATATACATTCAGAGAAAAATCGATTACTATATTTGCAATTTTCGATTAATAATGAACATGCTGATAAAGGAAAAATAAATAAATATATTCCAATTACGGAATATCGCATGTCTGTCTTTATGCCAATTTAGCCTTTTCAATTTTCTATATTTTTAATTTCTCATGGGATATTTTTGATATTTTTTTTTTCGTCTATTTATCAATTTCTGTTATTCTGTTTATTCTGTGATGTACTTTTCCGTATCCATTTTTATATTTCCTATTTCTTTTTGTTTCATTTCTAAAATCTTTCTTCTTCGGTATATTTTCCTTTTGTCCTTATTCCCTATTTTCCTCAAGTCCTTTTTTGTTCTTTTTGCTTTGAATCAGTTTTTTTCGTTTCTCTAGAATCCTTTTGTTGTCCTTAAGAATCTTTCTCTTCCATTTTTTCTTCTCTGAATCCTTTCCTTTTGTAGTCACTTAAATGATACATTCTGAAGCTAGGTACCTGAGTCATTTTCTTTTATGACTAATCCTATTTGATTTTTCCCCTTTTTTTCCTATTCTTCGTGACATTTATTTTTCTATTTATAAATAATCCTTTTTAAATTCTTATTTCTTCTTGCATAAGGCAAAAAGAACAAAACAAATTTTTTTTCTAAAAAAACACTCTCGATTAATTGAATAATTATTTCATCTTAAGTTTAATTTTACTTTTAAGAAACGATTTCTGATATTAAAAAAAAAAACATTCTTTCTGAAATACTGCATTTTAAATGTCATTAATAATCCGTAAAATTAGAAACATTTGTTTATACAGAATTATTAATTATCAGAGAGAATTATTTTTCTGAAGGGAAACTTTCTTTGACTGACTAATCCTCGAAGCAAATATTTTGAAAGGAAGTTAAACATGTGTTTGTCGTCAAGATTTATTAATTTAATACGGTTGTTGATTGATCATCGAATCAAGGATATTTATTGCAAAGGAATAACAGAAAGGAATATATCAAATTTTTCTACGATCCGATAATATCGATCGCGCTGACGCATCGCTCGCTAAGTCGCGTCGCTCGCGGGTACAAAACATAATAACCTTAAAAATAAGGAACCATATCAAAAGAGTACACGAAACTATAATTATATGATTATCTGTAAAATTTTAACTATGCTAGTGATAGATTCAATGGAGCGTGTCGCATTGCGCCACGCATGCGACGCGTGGCGTTTGAAGAAGCGCTACAAGTACATTATATATAAATATATATATATATTTTAAATAAAAATATCAATAATTTTTTCGAAAACTTGATATAAAAATTTACAAATAAGTAAAAAAAAAACCATTAAAGATTTTTAATTACGATTGCCAAGTCTAAAAAAACCATTCTAAACACGATAGATTCTATCAGTTTTTATGCTAGAAATTTAGTATTCTGAAGGATATTTCTTAGTAAACTGCCAATTAAACATACCTAAACATTCTAGTTGAGTACATCTACGGTGCCGTTACAATAACATAGGTAATTTCCAAGCAATGGACATTTTCCAGGAACTTCGTTCCAGATGGATGTCTAATAGACTTTTGCCAGTAATTCCGTTCAGTCCAACTGCGGGTTTCGACATAATTGAAGATAGATCTATCATTACGCAAGTGTAGAGTGATAGTAATGACTATGTGGGAACATTTCGAAGAGGTATAATTTGGGTACAGTGGGTAATGACCGTAAAGACATTGTACATGAAGATAGAAAATAACCAAGTAACCATCGTAAATTAATTTACTCAATTATTGAGATGAACTTAACAATTTTTTTTCCTCTTTCTCCTTTTATAATTACTCCTTTAAAAATTCTAGTTGTCAAGCATTTAATAACCGTGCAAAATGTATTTTGACAGATTAGATTCAATTATATATATATAGAAAATTTTACCGTTTTTTTTCCCCCGCTACCTATTTATTATTATTTTATGAATTTTTTCCCTTTAGTCTTATTGATCTGTAGAAAAGAAAATAAAGATTTTTATTTTTCATATTCTAGAAAATTTTTCTCTTGTAAAAATAATAAAAGATCGATATATTTAAATCTGTTACTTTCGGGAATATAT